>PVKV010005284.1:0-26493 GCA_004027835.1 Alouatta palliata | reverse complement strand
GTTGCAACTTATTTTAAAACATAGCTTTGTCCTTTATAAAATGGCGTTGTTCAGGTTCTAACTTTAGGCCAGCTATAGCACAGTATAACTGTATTTTGGAGGTTGCTGGGCAGCAACGTGTACATCTAAAATTTTACGGGGACATACTGATGGAAGAATGGTTGTTTTAGTAGACAAAGGTCAGCAAATGGTGGTCCACAGGCCAAATCTGGCCCACCGCATGCTTTTGTAAATAAAGTTTTATTGGTACACAGTCAAACTCATTCTCATATTTCTCATGGCTATTTTTGTGTTACAACAACAGTTAAGTATTTGTGATCATATGTGGCCTGCAAAGCCTAAAATATTTATTATCTAACACGTCACAGTGACAGTTTGCTGACTCCTAAAATAGACAAACAGCAAATAGTAATTTGTGGCAAATACCCCACCACCAGGCACTGGGCTTGGCACAAAGGTTCATGGCTGTGGATTCCATTCTTAGGTGACTGACAGTCCAGGGGATAACACAGCCAAGTCAAATTCTAACTGCAATATTGTGTGATGAGTGGAACTGTTCCATTCTGTTTAGTGTGTTACAGGACCACAGAGGACACCTCAAACAGACTGTAGAGAGGGAGGGGGTAGGCAAGCTTTCTAGACGAGCTTAAAGGACGGGAAGTTAGAAAAGAGAACAGCAGGCCCGGCACAGTGGCTCACGCCCGTGGGAGGCCGAAACAGGCAGATCACCTGAGGTTGGGAGTTCAAGACCAGCCTGACCAACATGGAGAAACCTGTCTCTACTAAAATACAAAATTAGCCTGATGTGGTGGTGCATGCCTATAATCCCAGCTACTGGGGAGGCTAAGGCAGGAGAATTGGTTGAACCCAGGTGGTGGAGGGTGCGGTGAGCCGACATTGTGTTGTGCCATTGCACTCCAGCCTGTCTCAAAAAAAAAAAAAAAGAAAGAAAGAAAGAAAAGAGAAGAACAGCTGGATGCCATGGCTCATGCCTGTAATCCCAGCACTTTGGGAGGCAGAGGCGGGAGAATCACAAGATCAGGAGTTCAAGACCAGGCTGGCCAACATGGTGAAACCCCCATCTCTACTAAAAATACAAAAAAATTAGCCGGGCATAGTGGTGCACACCTGTAACCCCAGCTACTCAGGAGGCTGAGGCAGGAGAATCACTTGAACCTGGGACGCAGAGGTTGCAGTGAGCTGAGATCGTGCCACTGCACTCCAGCCTGGGTGAGAGAGCGAGTCTGCATCTCAAAAAAAAAAAAAAAAAAAAAAAGAAGAGAAGAGAAAAAAGAATTCCAAGCAGAGGAGAAAGCATGTGCAAAGATGGGAGACGTGAGGTGGCAGTCACTATGCGTTCATCCCACTGTGCGTCATGGCAGCGCACGAGCCTGTCTCCTCCAGAGACTGCACATCTTTACCTCCCCCCAGCCTTGCACCAATGTGTGCAGGGCCTCTGTCTTGCAGGGCTCTCCAAATACTTGTCAGCTGCTTACATTCACATTACCTGCAATCCTGTTACAGTAACGCCTGAGGGTCCCAATCCACGGACCCGGAACAGAGTGGAGGGACACTGAGTTCCAATCCCAAGCTTAAGTATCAACAGATAAAAGCAGGGGCTTTGGATTGAAAACTTCAACCTCTACTGCTTTGTACCTTCCATAAGCCTGGACAAGTTGCTTAACATTTGTGTGTGTGTGAGTGTGTGTGTGTGTGTGTGTGTGTGTGTGAGAGATGGAGTTTCACTCTGTTGCCTGGGCTGGAGAGCAGTGGTGCGATCTCGGTTCACTGCAACCTCTGCCTCCAGGGTTCAAGCAATTCTTCTGCCTCAGCCTCCCGAGTAGCTGGGACTATCGGCATGCGACACCATGCCTGGCTAGTTTTTTTTTTTTTTTTTGTATTTTTACTGAAGACGGGGTTTCACCACATTGGCCAGGCTGGTCTCAAACTCCTGACCTCGTGATCCACCCGCCTTGGCCTCCCAAAGTGTTGGAATTATAGGCATGAGTCTCCACGCTAGGCCCAGATTGCTTAACTTTTCTAAGCTTCATTTTTCTTCATCTATAAAAGTGAAGATAGTGTAATGAGCATGTACAGGGTTTCTCAGTCTCCATGGTATCAGCATTGGGGGCTGGATAATTCTTTGCTGTGGAGGGCTGTCGTGTGTATTGCAGGGTGTTTAGCAATATTCGAGGCCTCTACTCACTAGATGCCGGTAGCAGGCCCAGAGCTATGACAATCAAAACCGTCTCCAGACATTGCCAAATGTCCTCAGGGGAGCAAAATCACCCCGCTTGAGAGTCCATCAGCTAGTAGTAGGATTAAATGAGATAATGTGTTACAATGCGTGTTTAGTAAGCGTGAAAACTATTTTTATTATCTTCATTAGTACTCAGAACATATTTGAAAGAACCAACGAACTAATGGAAGAACGAAAACCTCACAGAAACGATTTCTGGTTTAGGCTGGCAAACACAGGAAAGGAATTCTTAGCTGTGATAAACAAAATTTGCAGTTAAACGCACCTGTTGCAAATCCACATTATGTTAGGAATATTGGCTGAAGTAGTTTCAAGTGAGCTGCATCTGTTATTTTGTTGCCTTTTTCTACCTTGCTTGATTTGGTTTGGGGAAAACACCCACCCCCACTTTGAGCCACGTGCTTTGCATGAAGCTCACCTCTAGGTTGGTTCCAGTGGTGAATCACTGGAGTGAGGTCGAAGTCACCGGGGAAGTCCATTCTCTGGGCCACAGTGGTTAGTCTGAGAGAGGTAACAGGCTTGAACCGAGGCCCAATCAGAAAACTCAAGGGGGTTTTCGTGGTTAACATGAAAGTGGAGCTACTGTTTCCCATTGGACTTGGACGTGAGAGGTGTTAAGATCTAGACTGCCCCTGGAAAGTGAGGTCATGTCTGAGAAGAAGCCTACACATGAAGAAGGACAGAACTGAGCAGAGACATGGAAAAAAACTGAGTGCTGGTGATTTTGTCTGAACTCTTGTCGTCAACTATGGCTGAAGACCAGCTTGTTCCCTAACTGGTCCTGTTCTTCAGCTGATACGTTTTAGTATCACTTAAGTTAGCTTGGGCTGGTTTTTCTGTCTCTTGAAACCAGAAGACCCCTGGCTGATACTTAATCCTGATGATGTCAAGAGTAAAACAATCTTCACACATTTCTAAAAATAGACTTTGGATCAGTCTGGATGCTTTGGGTGACAAATAATAGAAAACATAACTCCAAATGGCTAAAGCAATAAATGAATTCATTAGCTCATTCTTGAAAATGTCCAAAGCAGTGTAGGCTCAGGCCTGGGTTCCAGATCTATTTCTCTGTAGCTCTTTTGGCCAAGCTGTGCTCACTATTTTGGCTTTGCCTTTAGCCTGGCTTCCCTGGTAGCATATGTGCGGCAGTGGTTTCAGGCCTCATGGGTATGTGCCACCCAGCAAAGAGGGAGGAAGAAGAGCCTTCTCAACTGAAAAAGCAGAAGTCCCAGCCTTCACTTTGGTTAGAACAGCTTAGATCACATGCTCATCCTTACCCCAAGGCAAGCAGGAGGGGATCTCCCTGGTTTGTACCCAGGAAGTGGGACCTAGGGGTTGGATCTGTGCCATCAGAGTTGGGAGCTGCAATACAGTGGGGAAGGGCATGGGCACAGGAGGCACGCTCACTGCCCGTTTAAAATAAGAAAATAAGAGTAAATGTCAACGAACATGTCACCTTAGTGACACTTTTCAGTTTCTTCCATTGCGTATCAGCCCTCCTTCTTCTGGGCTCCTTCAGGATTTGCTTGTTCATATAATAGCAATTATATCACAGCTGCTAGAGTTATATTTTTGTTTAACATCTATTCTTACTAGACAATCTGGGCAGAATCCAAGTACAAGGTCTTTTATTTCCTTTAGTATAGCCTTGTACTCAGTAGGGGCTCACTCTTGCCATTTTTTTTAATCCAATAAACTTTGTACCCCCACAAAGCAAGGACAGAGTTTCAAGCCCAGCTTACTGAAAGAGTCTTGAGTGTCTGAATTGCTTTTTCATGACCAAAGTTTGACTCTCTTCTCCAGACTTACTGGCGGGGTGACCCAGGACAAGTTGCTCACCTCGCTAAACCTCAGTTTCCTCAATTATAGAATGGGGATAACAGTACTATCCGCCTTATAAAGTTGTCGAGAAAAGTAAATGAAATAACGTTTATACGAGTGCTTAGCACAGAACTCACTCATGGGAAGTGCCCACCAATGTTAGCAATGGCTTTTTTTTGTCATTGGGTGGGTGTTCGGGCATGTTGGACGAATCTGCCAAGGCTGCAATTTCTTTATTTGTGAATGGCGGAAAACAAGCTCTACTTGATGAGGCTGCTGTGAAGAAAAAAAAAGGAAGGTCTTGGCATGCAGTTGGTGTCAACTACACGTTAACTCCAAGTCACTTCCCCCCATGCCCATCCCAGTGTGGAATAAGAGGGAGGCATGCCTTTCATTACTTCTGTCCCTCCCACAGATGGAAGAGGAGTTTGAGAACCTAAAGGTTTGTTTTACAAATAAGGGTGAAGGATCCCTTATTCAAAATGCTTGGGACCAAAAGTGTTTTGGATTTTGGATGTTAGAATATTTGCATATACATAACGAGATATCTTGGGAATGGGACCCAAGTCCAAACATGAAATTAATTTCTATTTCATATACACCTTATACACATAGCCTGAAGGTTTTTTTTTGTTTGTTTGTTTCTTTTTTTGAGACAGAGTCTCCCTCTGTCACCCAGGCTGGAGTACAGTGGCATAATCTTGGCTCACTGCCACCTCCATCTCCCAGGTTCAAGCGATTCTCCTGCCTCTGCCTCCTGAGCTCCCTATAGTTGGGATTACAGGCGCGCGCCACCATGCCTGGCTAATTTTTGTACTTTTAGTAGAAACAGGGTTTCACCATGTTGGCCAGGCTGGTCTCGAACTCCTGACCTCAGGTGAGCTGTCCGCCTTGGCTTTCCAAAGTGCTAGGACTACAGGCGTGAGCCACCACGCCTGGCCCTGAACGTAGTTTTATACAATACTTTAATAATTCTGTGCATGAAACAAAGTTTGTGTGCACAAAACCATCAGAGAGCAAATATGTGACCATCTCAGCCACCCACGTGGACAATCTGGTTGTTTGGCATCACCGTCATTCGTGACTCTGAATTTATATGCTACTGAGAAGCAATCATTCTCTCATACTTACTCACACATGAGGACCTGGCAATACAAAATGGACACACCATTAATACAGTAAAAAAAATCATGTGTTCGGGGTAACCAAGCAGCACAGCGAATCACCAAAATACCTGGATCAGCTGCTAAATAAACAACAGCAGCGACAAACAGTGGCTGGCTTTTAGTCTCCACCTGCGATGCTGTGTTTTGACTAAAAGGTCACTGTACGCTGTATTTTATTTTTTGCAGTGAGTAAAAACATCAGAAGCACTTGAAGGACCAGAAAGTGGGTCCCCCAGGGAGAAGGAGGCATTCAGTTGGATGTTTTAAAAAATCTTTTCAGACAGGTGTGGTAGCTCATGCTTGTAATCCCAGCACTTTGGGAGGCCAAGGCAGGTGGATCACGAGGTCAGGAGTTTGAGACCAGCCTGGCCAACACAGTGAAACCCTGTCTGTACTTAAAATACAAAAATTAGCTGGGCATGGTGGCGGGTGCCTGTAATCCCAGCTACTCAGGAGGCTGAGACAGGAGAATCGCTTGAACCCAGGAGGCAGAGGTTGCAGTGAGCCGAGATCACACCACTGCACTCCAGCCTGGGCAGACTCCATCTAAAATAAAAAATAAAATAAAAATAAAAAGTTAAACAATTTTTCCTCCAGTGACATCTGCCTCATCAACAGCAGTATTGTCTTAGAAGGCTTCTTTGCATCGTGGGGAACCTGCCACTGGCGGGTCCAGCCTGCACATGTAGCATTTATTATCCTTTGCGGGTAAGCTCAGAAAAGATACATCATAGCTGAAGGGAGCTGGGAGGGCCTCTTTCCCCTTGGGGATGCTGAATACACTGGCATGTGTCTGTTTTGACTGTGACTACACATGAGGTCAGGCATAAAATTTTCCTCTGTGGCATCACGTCAAAAAGGAGACTCAAACAGTTTCAGATTTGGGAACATTTTGGTTTTCGGATTTTGCATTAGGGATGGTCAAACTTTACTTAGAAATCAGGGGCAAAGAAACCGCTGCCTAGGCTTAGAGTGACATTGGGGTTGAGATCTGATAGTGGCAGACCGAGCCATCCAGTTCTGTGGTTCTTGTTCTGACCACTGTCAAACACATTGGGCTTTCAGATAGACCTGCCTACAGTAAGCGTGAAACTTCGGTTGGAACAGAAGAGTGATGTATAGGTGAGCAGCTGCAAAGTGTTCTCACTTACGTCCGTGAAACATAATGCTGGCCACGGCAGGGGAACTCTTGTATTTTGGTTAAGTTATTGACTTTTTTCCCGGTTTGGATGTTTCCGGTTACCTTAGTGGGCTTGTTTGTCCTGAGTCCCAGGCCATCGTTTAAAATGCCAGTTGGCTCAGGTGGAAGCTACTAGACTAAAACAGCTTTACAGACTGAAAAACCTCTTGGATTTCAGACAGTGGATTATGCACGAGTGGCTGTGATTGGGAGGAAGGAAGGGTGCAGCTATCCCTATCCCATTCATTTCTGTATCGCAACCCCTCTCACATTACCTGATGTAGTGTCAGGGCTTAGTAGATAGAAGTGAGTGAAGGAGGAGGAATCACTACTAAATAGGCCACTGTACAGATTCCAGCCAATGATGTTTATAGCTTATTGACGACAGAATTTCCAGGCTGGCCAGAGGCTTCTTTTGACATTTACTGACTTGTACTGTCAGAAAGATCAAGAGGGGGCTGGTATAGTGGCTCACGCCTGTAATCCCAACACTTTGGGAGGCTGAGGTAGGTGGATCACCTTAGATCAGGAGTTCCAGCCCAGCCTGGTCAACATGTTGAAACCCCATTCCTACTAAAAATACAAAAATTAGCTGGGCGTGGTGGCAGGTGCCTGTAATGCCAGCTGCTTGGGTGGCTGAGGAAGGAGAATGGCTTGAACCAAAGAAGCATGGGTTGCAGATAGCGCCACTGCACTGCAGCCTGGGTGGCAGAGTAAGACTCCACCTCAAGTGAAAAAAACAAAACAAACAAAAAACAAAGGAAGACCAAGGGAGAATCTGTTGGGGCAGTTGGCCCTGATTTTCACTGAGGATAATGAAGGGTGTGAGCCTTAGGCAAAGTGACCATATCCCTGAGTGTGTAATTGGTGAGTGTCCAGGGCCTGCCAGTTCAGTTTGGGGATGGGAAGACTAAGTTCCTGCTGTTAAGCCCCACTGGAACGTCATTATGTTCAGGTTAGGGATCATGACGCTATTCTCTATTTTTCTGTCGCCTCACTCTTATCAAGACTTCTGTGTGCGTAACACAGGGGAACACAGGCTCAGAGAAGTTGGATCTGGAAGGGGCCCATGTTTATCCATTGGGCCTGCTGACTGTAGGCATCAGAATTATCTGAGATCCTGGCTCAAAACACAGATTCTTGATTCCAACTCTTGACCTACTCAGTTGGCTTCTCTGAACCAAGTTATTCCTCAAGTTATTCTTACATACACTAAAATTTGATATCCACTCCTTTCATCCAGCTTACTTATTTTGTTTTTACTTATTTATTTTTTTGAGACAGAGTCAGGCTCTGTCACCCAGGCTGGTGTGCCGTGGTGCGATCTCGGCTCACTCCAACCTCCGCCTCCTGGGTTCAAGCGATCCTCCTGCCTCAGCCTCCTAAGTTGCTGGGGTGTTAGGTGCGCACCACCACGCCCAGCTAATTTTTGTATTTTTAGTAGAGACGGGGTTTCACGATGTTAGCCAAGATGGTCTCAATCTCCTGACCTCATGATCTGCCCGCCTTGGCCTCCCAAAGTGCTGGGATTACAGGCGTGAACCACCATGCCCGGCTAATTTACTTATTTTATATAGGAAGAAAATGAAACCCAGAGAAGTAAACTGACTTCCCCAACGTCACACAGCTCTAGTTTGCAAGAGGAGAAGATTCTACTGTGCTATGGGTAGTGCTGAATTCCCTTTTATGTGTTGTTGTAAAGTGTTTTCATCTGTATTCCTCCATTTGGTTTTCTCAACCACTTTCCACGTGAGAAAATATAATTATTTGTTTCCATGTCATGAAGAAAAGCAGTTTTTATTTCTATTTCTGTGTTAGCAGCCAGATACGACCATCTTAAGAAAGTTACCACTGGCCCATATAGCACCTTTGTGCAAAGTAGTAGAAGGGACTTTTTCTTCCAGGAAAATAAAGGTCTGTCCCATGTGACCAGCATGAAGGCTGGATGTCAGCCCCTCCTCTCATTCTTGGTTGAATGGCCTTGGGCAATTTCCAGCCTGTACAACTATGCATGACAACCTTGCTCTTAAGGATGAAGACTGTGCCTTTTACTTTGGTTTTTATTTCTCAGTGCCTACCCCAGAGCTAGACTTATAAATGTTCAAGAAAAGTGACTGAAATAAATTGCTGAAGGTTACCTGATTTATCAGTAGCAGGACTGGAACCTCTGATTCTAAGGCGTGGCTCCCAAATGCCTTACACAGGAGACAGCAAACTGAAGTCTGGAATGGTGTCTATACTCCATCTATTGGGAAATTGATCAGTATAATTTATTTATTTATTTATTTTATTTATTTTTTTGACATAGGGTCTCACTCTGTCACCCAGGCTAGAGTGCAGTGGCATGATCTCGACTCACTGCAATCTCTGCCTCTTGGTTTCAAGCCATTCTCCTGTCTCAGCCTCGGGAGTACCTGGAATTACAGGCACCTGCCATCACGCCTGGCTAATTTTTGTATTTTTAGTAAAGATGGGGTTTCACCATGTTGGCCGGGCTGGTCTTGAACCCCTGACCTCAGGTGATCCACCCACCTTGGCCTCCCAAAGTGATGGGATTACAGGTGTGAACCACCAGTCTGGCCAAGACCAATTAGTTCTCCAGAAATAAATTACTTTGGAGTGAACCCTGAAAACCAGTCTTTAAAGTCAAGGTTGGATTTGTGGAAATTCCCAACCCTGATGTCAGCACCAAGAAGTGTAGCTGAGAATAGCCTGATTCCCCCAACCCTCTGCAACAATTCAAATTTTATTCTCTGTGTTTGGCAGAAGTTAAATAACAATTTTCAGATGCAGAGCAAGAAGTTCACTCTCAGTCCATCTCCGCAACCCCTTGAAAGGTATAAATACCTGAACACCAGCAGTCCCACCTGGACCGTCATCATGGTAGTGGCACTTTGGCCTAGTAATAAACATCCAACTCTTAGCCTTTTTATTACACTGCTCTTTCAAAAGAAGCATTTAGCTAATGTTATCAGAGTGAGGGTCCTGTTTCCCCCTCAGAATGCCTCTGAGGAAAACCTTTTCATTGCCTCAGCCTCCCGAGTGGAACATTCTCAGCTTCAGCAGTAAATAATGGAGTTGTCAGCTTTTATTGAGCTCTTTGCAGGGGCCAGGCCATGGGCTCAGGGCTCAAGGCTTTCCTGATTCTCTCATTTAATCTCTACAGTCACCCTATGAGGTAGATGTTATTATCTTTGTTTTACAGATAAGGAAACTGAGTCAGAGCAGTTAAATAACTTCTCAAGGTTACACAGCTAGTAAGTGGCAAAGCCAGGACTCAAACTCACACCGCAGGGTATCTGACTACTAACCTGTTGTATTAGTCCACTCTCACGCTACTAATGAAGACGTACCTGAAACTGGGTAACCTATAAAGGAAAGAGGTTTAATTGACTCACAGTTTCACATGACTGGGGAGGCCTCACAATCATGGCGGAAGACGAAATGAACACCTTACATGGCAGCAGGTAAGAGGGCACGTGTAGGGGAACTCCCCTTTATAAAACCATCAGCTCTCTTGCGACTTATTCACCATCATGTGAACAGCATGGGAAGACCCCCCATCAGTGATTCTATTACCTCCTGCTGGGTCCCTCCCACCACACGTGGGGATTATATAATTCAAAGTAAGATTTGGGTGGGGACACAGAGCCAAACCGTATCACCTGTGTTGCTAACTCTCACACCACACTCCCTTAGCCTTGTGTGATGAGCTCTGGGCTAGGTGCTGGGCACGAAGACCTGGGGACAGAGCCTCGTCTTTTTTGTGGGCATTTATACTTTTCTATAAATCTGAGTGCTTTTCTATGTTTATTGAGTGCTTACTGTGTACTCAACACCATGCCCAATAGTTTTCATGGATTTATATGCATTTTCTAACTGAATCCCTTAAAGCAAACCTATGAAGAAGTACTATTGACCCCAGTGTCCTTGTGAGAAGGTCAAGCCACTCACTCAAGGAGAAGGTAGCATTCCAAGTCTAGGTTTGCATGACTCTGAAGCTTGTTCTCACCCAATGGACCACCCTCAATGGAACATAGCAATGCAGATAGAAATGCAGATTCCTGGGCCAAACGCTGGACCTACTAAATCACAATCTCTCTGGCAGTGGGGCCAGGAAATCTGCTTTTCTGCCAAATGTCCCAGGTGGGGGTTATGTACCTTATGTTTAGAACTCACTTCTCTGTCTTGGTGCTGGCAATGTGAACATGTTTGCATTTCGAAAATTCATGGATTATACATTTCTAATTTATGGACATTCCTTTATCAATCTTACACCTTTAAAAGTTTGCTTAAAAAGTCCCCTCCCATGTAGGACACAGCCTCTTCACTATGAACACTGTGCTTTCTTTGCTAGTCTATCTCACACGTCATCACACTGTTAAATTTCCAACTGTAATTCGCGTGGGACCCCACGGCGCACCGGGCCTGAAAAACCAGGCTATGAGAATGTCCTGGAATCAACTCCTTCCTGCCTTACCGCAGTCACACAAAGGTTACCGGCAGTTCTCATTTTCTTTTCTCCAGATAATTCCTCCAAAATAGATCACCCGAGTGCCTCACTCTGAAAACTTCCATCGTGTTCTCTCAACCCTGAAACCCAAATCAGTACAAAACGGTCCCTCGGGGCCATCCCTCTTGACTAATCCTCAAAGTTTCCACCACCAAGTTGTGGGGTAGTACCGAGAACTTCTCCTTTTGGGTTCATTCGGTCCATGAATCACTCTTTGACTAACACTGTCAGCTGTTGTTTTCCCCTCAACACTCGTGAGGGTTTTTCCTCCTCTTCCACCTTCCTTGTTTTCTTTTGGAACCTCTGTAGAACCTCATGACAGAAATATCTCTTACTCTTCAACCTCTATTGATTCATCCATTCATTTATTCTTTCACTTACTTATTTATGGACATTTATTAAGCATCCACATGTACCAGGAACTCTGCTAGGGACAATAATTTAGAAAATAAATAAGAATGTGGGCCCTTTCTTCACAAAGTGTTTCCAAGTCACTTTTGACAAATTCTTCTGGAGCTGACTCCTTTCATAATAATGATCTTGCTGTTGATATTTTGGAGCCTGTTCTTCATGGCAGAACCTCTAATAGTTATTTTAGATGTATTGCTTAATATCCTCAACAACCTCATGACGTAGATATCACTGTTATCTGCAGATAATACAGATGAGGGAATCGAGGCCTAGAGAAGTGGAATCATTTTCTCAAGACCACACAGTTCATAAGGGCTGAATTCTAGAGCTAATCTGGAGTCTGACCCCAGAGACAGGCATCTTTAATTACCATGGTCTCTCTGAGCCCAACAAACTGTCCAATGAGAAGTGTCAGAAGTGCAAGGAAAATAGACAAAAGAGAGAGGAAGAAAGATGTTAAAGAAAATGCTGGTGAGAACATAATTTTACCCTGGTTGACTCTGGATGTTAGGGAATCTGAAAAGTACATTGGTTATAAAAGTATGTTTCTAGCTGTCCTGGAGCCATCCTGTCTAAAAGATAACAGGTTCCCCAAACCATAGAACCATAAAATCTCAGAGTTGGGCAGGATCTTGATGTGGTATAATCCAGATCTCACTAGATGCTGAATCTCTTTACAATCGCATCATCAAATCTGAAACCTGTCAGCCCATGGCTTCCATTCATCTGTGTCAGTTCTGAGTTGTGGGAAAATAATGACAAAAACTGCAATTACTTTTGCACCAACCTACTAGCTTGATAGTGGTCATCATTTTCCAATGTATACATATTTCAAAACATCACATTCTGCAACTTGAATATATACAATGTTTGCCATTTCCTTGTCAGTAAAGATAGGAACAAATATTATGCTCTTTGGAAGTTCTCAGGTTCTTTGTTTCGTATGTCCATACTTGAGTCAAATTCACATGTTTATTAGTTAAATCACAAAATACTATGTCATGGATCTTCTAGGTACTCAGAAATACCACAAGTGGCAGGTGCTTCAATTCACACAGACCAACAGTGTCTCTTTCAGGGATCTCAGGCGCAAATGTCTTTGGGGTCAGTTGAGTTACATGAATGAATGAAGTAGGCAGGGAGTAAGAACCGTGGTGACCCGAACAGCATGCCCTCTGGACAATGACTGCCATGTGGTCTGTAGGCTCCGTTTTGCCAGATCTTCAATTTGTAAAGAGAAGCCAGAAATCTAATTTTTAAAAAATGTAAACTTCTAATTTTTAAATGTTGAAAACCAATTCCTTTTTTTTTTTAGATGGAGTCTCGTTCTGCTGCCCAGGCTGGAGTGCAGCGGCATGATCTCGGCTCACTGCAACCTCTGCCTCCTGTGTTCAAGCACTTCTCCTATCTCAGCCTCCCAAGTAGCTGAGATTACAGGTACCCACCACCACGCCCGGCTTATTTTTCAATTCCAAATTTTAAAAACTGGTATAGGCCAAACACCATGCCATGGGCCATATTGGATCCTCAGTTGGCCAGCGCGTGACCTCTGGTTCATGGTACTTGGCTGATGCAAAGCCTTGAGAAGGGACAGTTGGAGGAAAACATGCAGAAGTGAGAAATGACGCTGAGGTGGCAAGCAAGAAGCAGAGTCAGGATTGACAATTAGGGGAAGTATCCTGGAAGGAGGAAAGCCAGAGGGAAGGGAGTTTCCGGGATCCTTGAGTTACATGGAATCATTACACAGAATTGCTCAGAGACACTCTGAATTATGTTCCAAGTTTGCAGAAGTCCCAGGGGTGGAAGGAGACCACCACCAGGAAAGAATTTAGATTTATCCTTTTTAACTTGATAACATGACAATATTGCTCATTTGTGCCATATATAATGTAGTGTGTATATATAAATATATATGCACACACAGTAGTGAATATATATATTTTATATATATATATAAATTCAAGTTTGTAGCTATTCAATAAACTTTAGAGAAATACGAAATAAATTTCATGAAAAAATGGCTCCTACATAGCAGTTATTTTCTTTGTATACCCTATTGATAATTGTGTTTTCTTTTTTCGAGACAGGGTCTCACTGTGTCACCCTGGCTGGGGTGCAGTGGCACGCTCATAGCTCACTGCAACCTCAAGCTCCTAGGCTCAAGCCACCCTCCCACCTTGGCCTCCCTGGAATTACAGGCATGAGCAAGCACATGGGGGCCCCTGTTTGTAATTTTATTCTCAGCTGTAGTCTAATTGTGCATACAATGGTAAGTGCACCTTTAAGGTTATTGCGGAAAGGCTGGGGTCTGTTTTCAGTAAGCATGGGTTTTATACTCAGCTCTGTCACTTTTAAGCTGTGTGATCTTGAGAAGTTACTTACCCTTTGTGGGCCTCACTTAGTATTTCTCATTTGTAAAATGAGAGCATCTGGAAGATTCTGTCAGGAATGAGCAGAGAATATCTCTTTAAGCCCAAGGCTTCATTACTCTCAGGGCTACAGTTAAGAATGGGCTATTGCCCCAGGGAGTCATGCAACAGTTAATGTTCTGGATTGGATGATGGCTTCAGCATGTCCTGAGAAAAGAGAACAAAACATAAAAGTATTTTTTTCCTTAAAAACTTGCTTTTTTTGAGATGGGATTTAGAGTCATGACCTGTCAAACCTTCTTCAGAAACATTCCTCAAATACTCTTCACCTTCATCCCCATAGCTCAGCCTAAGCCTTCTCTCTGGCCTTCCTGCCTTTAGTCTCTCCTTTCCTGGCAGAACTGTCTTCCTAAAAGAAATTCAACATCCCATTTCCCTGACGCAAAACCAGTAGGTGAAATGGTGCCTCTGGGTCAGGGCAAACTCCTTGGCCTGGCATTCATCCAGTGTGCCTCCACCTTACCTTCAGCTTCTGTCTTCCCTCAGCCTCCCAGTCCCTTTAGTGCCTGTGTTCCCATCAAAGTGAACTTCTCACCATCATGCAGGCAGACCATACCCTTTCATGACACCATGCATTTTTTTTTTTTTTTTTTTGAAACAGAGTCTTGCTCTGTCACCCAGGCTGGAGTGCAGTGGCGCGATCTCAGCTCATTGCAACCTCTGCCTCCTGGGTTCAAGCGATTCTCCTGCCTCAGCCTCCTGAGTAGCTGGGACTACAGGCACGTGCTACCACGCCTGGCTAATTTTTGTATTTTTAGTAGAGATGGGGTTTCACTATGTTAGTCAGGATGGTCTCGAACTCCTGACCTCATGATCCGCCTGCCTCAGCCTCCCAAAGTGCTGGGATTACAGGCATGAGCCACTGCGCCCGGCTGACACCATGCATTTTTAAATCCTGCTCCCTCTGTGTGGATTACTTGCATCTTGGCAAACCCCTAATTCTCTTTCTAGGTGTTGGGGACTCTGCAGGATACATGTGGTGATGTTAATCCTTTCTACACACAGCTGCACTGTACTAACACAGGATAGTAAGAAAGTACTCAATGAATGCTATTTTGATGAGTTAATGAATGAAGAGAGGGATGAATCCTTGAATAAGCAAGTGAACCAGTGAGCAAATGAGTGGGGAATGGATCAGTAAATGGAGAGTTGGAAGGATGAATGAAAGAGTGAATGGACAAATGAAGAAGTGAATGGACAAATGAATAAAGAGACGCATGAATGAAAGCAATTAATTCATAGTTTTTAAAAAGCCAGATTATGTGGCCAGAAAGGAAAACAGAAATGGCAGAAGAGAGACAAATGAAAGCCCCCTTTTATTTCTCTACAGCTACCAGCAGAAAGGCTAGCGCTGCTCTCTTTTCTTTCTAGCTCCAACCTTGACTGTTCCTTTGTCCTGGGTTACCTTGCCCTTGGCATTTCCAAGAAGTTGACGCCTTGCCTGGAGCCTCAGTGTGCTCTCTCTTCCCCTGTGTTTTCAGCACAGGCCACTCACTCTTTGCACAATTACAGAGCATGCACCAGCGAAGACTCGCAAGCTGTGACTCTTGGGGTGAGAGCAAGGAGGAGGATGCTGGGAAGGTGGGTTCTGGGGTCTCACCCTGATTAAAAAAAAAAAGGACAAATGATTTTCCTTTCTGTTATTATTTTGAAAGTGTTGCAGCAGTTCCAAGGGAGCCAGGGAAGCTTTGGGACATCATCCTGCTGGGCCCCTGAAAGGGTTTTCTTCACTGATAGCCTAGTCCTATAGCTAGAGGTATTTTCACACCTCCCTGCTTCTGTAGCTTAACTTGTCCCCGTTCGCCACTCGGCAATCAGGATACCTATGAGAGCTGCCATTTATTGAGTCCTTATAATTTCCCATATATGATCTGATTTAATCTTTATAATACTTATGCAGCAGGTATTCTTATCCTCATTATATAAATATGGAAAGTGTGTCTCCGTGAGGTTAGGTAAGTAGCCCAAGTCCATACAGGGATCCGTATATAGTGAAACTGGGATTCAAATACAGAGTTGTTTGACTCCAATGTCCATATTCATCAGCAGTGCATGGTATAGCTGTTATGATTTCTCTAAGAGTGTATTCTAGGATCCCCACGGGAGACAGATGGCCTGTTCCAAAGGTGTTATTGAGGGGAGTTTAATAAGGGATCTGTTCAAATGTGTGGGCAGTGTTCAGGGAAACTGAGGAAGGCTGGTAAAGCCCTGAGGGCTAGCAACAGCAGGGAGCTGCTTCCACCCTTAGGTCTGAAGACACCAGGGTAGGCAGCGCTTTCCTGAACTGGAGAGAAGGAGCCGCCTTACAAGAATTGTGCCCTTGGCAGAGGACTCCAGAAAATGGGCACTCAAGGCCTGGCAGCCTGGGAGCCGGGAATGAACACCCCAGCCTCTCTCTCAGCTCACCCTCCTCCCTGTCTGAAGCCGCCTATTGTCCAAATTGAAATCCACTCTTGGCTGGGCATGGTGGCTCATGCCTGTAATCCCAGCACTTTGGGAGGCTGAGGCGGGCAGATCACTTGAGGTCAGGAGATTGAGATCAGCCTGGCCAACCATGGCGAAACCCCATGTCTACTAAAAATACAAAAATTAGCCAGGCATGGTGGCACATGCTTGTAATCCCAGTTTTTTGGGAGATTGAGGTGGGAGGATCATTTCAACCCAGGAGGTGGAGGTTGCAGTGAGCAGAGATCACACCATTGCACTCCAGCCTGGGCAACAGAGCAAAAAACAAAAAAATAATCAAACAAAAAACAAATCCAGTCTTAATGGGTGGGCACAGGAGCCCACTGAGACAATCCATAGAGGTCATCCTCCTAGGGTACAGAGCCCCAGGGAGTGGGCTGGAGAACAGCTCTGAAAGGAGAAGCAGGTCGTATCTAGCAAAATGGTAAGCTCAAATCTGATTTTCTTTGGGAACTCTTTTGGGATCTTACCCAAATCAGAATAAAACATTTTGAACTGTCAGAGTAATTAATGTCCCTTATACCTCCATTCATTCCGAACTTCCTCTGTTTTCCCTTTTAGGGGGATGTTTGTATATGTGTGTGTGTATCATCTGTCTTCCTACCAGAACACAGTACTTCGAAAGCATGTTCAGTTTCACATCATCTTTAGGCCGCTCTTCTCTCCCCAGAAGTTAACACAAAGCTTGGTGCTTTGTGGGCCTTCAGAATGATTGGTTAAATTCACTGAATGCTAGCCTTGCAAAGGGGATTTTCTCTGGACAAGAGAGGTTTGTTCAAGTGTTGTTTATTGTGCCAAGTTAATAGATGTGCATTGCATGCTTCCTGCTTTTGTAAAATTTTAAAGCATGCAAGCCAGAGCTTATAGTTTTAATTACTTAACTAGAGGCCTCAATTCTTTTTAGAATTCTATGGGGCCTCTATCTCTGAATTTCCATACTCCTTGTTTACTTATTAATGTCAGAGTTTGGACTGCCTTTATACTTGTTAGGTGCTTTGATTCTTCCCCAACAAAAGTAGAAACATGAGGGAATAGACTGTGCACAAAGTGATAGGATAGCTGGAGCATCAGAGGAAGTGTCAGAAACTCTTCCACTGCCTACTGTTTGACAAGCGGCCAAACCTCTTTGAACCTCAGTTTTCTCATCTGCAAAATAGGGGTGACAAGTAAGAACATGCATATGAGCTAATACACACAAAAGTGATTGTGATTTTTTTTTTTTTTTGAGACGGAGTTTCACTCTTGTTGCCCAGGCTGGAGTGCAATGTTGTGATCTCGGCTCACAGCAACCTCTGTCTCTCGGGTTCAAGTGATTCTCCTGCCTCAGTCTCCTGAATAGTTGGGATTACAGGCATGTGCCACCACCCCTGGCTAATTTTGTATTTTTTGTAGTGACGAGATTTCTCCATGTTGCTCAGGCTGGTCTTCAACTCCCAACCTCAGGTGATCCACCCACCTTGGCCTCCCAAAGTGCAGGGATTACAGGCATGAGCCAGGGCACCCAGCTGATTATGATTTTTAACAGTGGAGCAAGATAGCAGATTTTAGTGACTCTCAGATAATTCTTCTACTGTGATTTTTAGAGCTATCACAGTAAAAGTCTATAAAGAAAGGCAGAGGGCCTTGGGGATAGAATGTCAGAGAGCAAGTGAAGATTGCAATTGTCTCCTAGTGAATATCTTAATAATCCTGAGTATTGGGGGGTTATAAATAATCTAATGTGAAACAAATGAAATTAAAAGTATTAATGCAAAAAGTTAGCATAAAAAGTTTCAAAAACAGACACTAGGCTGTACTTTCAGAAGTAAAATTCCATCACGTTCTAGAACAGGGTGGGCAAACTTTTTCTATAAAGGGCCAGATAGTGGATATTTTAGGCTTTATGGACTGGTCTCTGCCCTGTCATACGCAAAAGTAGCCATACACAAACCACAAATGGATGGGTGTAGCTGTGTTCCCATAAAGCTTAATTGCAAAATCTGGTGGCAGTCTAGATTTTGTCTGTCACTGTAATTTACCAACTCCCCTTTTAAATGAGCTTAGCTTTTCTACACTAATACAAGCTAGAGAAATTGCCCACTAGCTCCTTTATTGTTATGTTAGATTATAAGAAAGGGGATTGATATTTATTGAGTGCTTACTAGACACCGGGAACTATATGAAGCATATTACGCAGATAATCTCATTTAATCCCATGAATGAAGTGCTAGTGTTACCTGTATCTCCATTGTACATTTGTTAAGTGATTGAACTGGGATCCAAATATGGTCTTGTCTTACTCTAAAGCCCAAACTCAGACCACTTCACATTACTTATAGGTATGTCAAGCCTTTTAGCATTATGTTTAGTCCTCCACTAATATTTGATGTAATTATCTACACATTTGAAATTAGGCCTACTATTTTGATATTTGCTGGAGACGTTGATCACTATCTGTGGGGGTCTGTCCTGCAATCCCTGACTCCTCGGTAGATGAATAAAATACACTCACACACCGAGTACGGTGAACGAGTGGGGTAGGGAGGTTGTCAGCTGCTCTCAGAGGGAGATTGCAGCTACCAGACCCCTTACTAGCTGTTTCTCCTAGCATTTATTCAGTATAGATTTAATAACAGAGGTTCTAAGTCAACATGCTTGTGGATAATAATATGGTTAAAAGAGTGGTTTTATAAATGGTAAAAGCTTTGGTTTTGGGGCCCAGAGCAAACACCATTAACAGGTAATCCCCCTTCGACCTCCCCTCGAGAGGACCATCCAGCACAAAGTTTACATGAGTAAACAAGTAGAGACAAAGGAATGTGGGGTAAACAGCGTTAACCAGGGAAGCTTCTGTTATCCCTAATCTTCACCCTATGGCCTAGTGCTGTAAGGTAAGAACTGGCTGCCTTCAGCCTGTTCCATTATTACAAGTTAATGAAAACCTTTTGGCCTTCCAAAAGGTTTGAGACTATATTTTATAACTTTCTCTAATATTTCCCTTAATATTCTGCCAACCACCCTGAGTGAATATCAACATTTGTTTTCTGTTTTTCTTATCTGTTTTTAACTTTTATGTTAAAAACATAAAAGTTATGTTTGATGTTGTGAAAACATAACTACCTTTCTTTCTTAATCTTTTTTCATTATCACCTCTTAATGAGCCATTTAGACATTTTTTTCTAATTACACCCCCCTGAATTTTTAATACCACAAATATACTGTATATCTGTTTATATACTCTATGTATATCTGTGTTTTACATGTTAGAAACAGGTAAGATTATTTTATGTCCAAGAACCAGTTTCCAGCCCGTTTGGTGCAATATTGCCCTGTTTGAGAATGCATGGCTTAGTTGAATAATTCATAAAACTTCATTTCAACTTATATGTTGGCTTCTTAGCTGTACTTCTTTGTATTTTTTTACTGGTTGCTCTAAAGATTAAAATATACATCTTTAACTTTTACCAGTGTATTTAGAGTTAATATCGTACATTAATAACATCATGTAAAATGTAAGAACTTTATAATTATACAGGTCCATTTTACCCACCCACTTCCATTCTTTGTGCCAAGTTGTCATAGGTGTTACATCTATTTAAGTTATAAACCTCTAAGACAATGCTATAATTTTTGTTTGAACAGGCATATGGATTTTAAATAAATAAAACTATTTTTCATATTTATCCACAAACTTACTTTTTCTGATACAATTTTTTCTTTCCTAAAGATGTTTCCATTTTGTATAATTTCCCTTTGGCTATAATAGCCTTCTTTACTATTTCTTTTCATTTTCTTTTTTTGAGACAGAGTTTTGCTCTGTTGCCCAGCCTGGAGTGCAGTGGTGTGATCTCTGCTCACTGTGACCTCTGCCTCCCAGATTCCAGTGATTCTTGTGCCTCAGCCTCCTGAGTGGCTGGGACTACAGGTGCAGGCCACCAGGCCCTGCTAATCTTGGTATTTTTAGTAAAGATGGGATTTCAGCAGGTTGGCCAGGTTGGTCTTGAACTCCTGACCTCAGGTGATCTGCCCATCTCGGGCTCCCACAGTACTTGGATTTGTGAGCCAGCGTGCCTGGCCACTGTTTCTTTACAATGCTGATCTTCTGACAGCAAATTCACTCAGTTGCATTAAAGCATATTTTCACTCAATATAGAATTCTGGATTGATAGGTTTTTTCTTTCAGCAGTTTCAAGATTATATTCTGCTGTCTCCTCCATAATTTCTAATGAAAAGTTAGGAATCATTCAGATTATTGTTACTCAGTTATTAGTTTTCTCTGTGTTCAAGATTTTTCTCTGTCTTTGGTTTTTAGCAGTTTGACTATGATTTCACTAGATGTAGTTTTCTTCAGTGGTATTCACTGAGTTTCTTGAATCTGTAACTTTACGTCTTCCACCAAATTTGGGAACAGTCGGCCGTTATTTCTTCAAATACTTTTTCTGCCCCACTTCCTCTCCCTCTGAGACTTCAATTACACATATATTAGACAATTTGGTATTTTCCCACAGGTCTTTAAAAACTGTATTCAGTTTTTTTTTGAGATTTTCTCTTTCTCACCTTCAAATTAGATAATTTTATTGATCTATCTTCAAATTTACTGGCTCTTTCTCCTGTGAATTTTCATTCCACTATTAAGCCCATTAAGTAACTTTAAAATTTCAGATATTGTACTTTTTTCAGTTTTAGGATTTCCATTTGGGTTTTTTTCTTTTCTTCAGTGTGTGTGGGGGGGTGGGTTGCTGTTTTTATTTTTCTTCTGAGATTTCCATCATTTCATTCATTACAAGTATATTTCCTTTATATCTTTGAACATAGTTATGATAGTTTCCTTAAAATTCTTGTCTGTTAATTTGAACCTATGTGCTATCTCTGCCATTTTTCTCTTTAAACAATTGTTATACATAGTAGGCTTTTCCTGTTGATTTGCATATAAATTGATTTTGGATAGTATACTGAACATTGTGAGTGATCTGTTGTAGAAACTGTGCATTTTGTTGTGTCACTACAGGCAATATTAATTTCTTAAAGTAGGCAATTAACTTGGCTGAACTTGAAGTGCAAACTCTCTCTTCCCTGTGGTTTTCAGCAGCTTAAATATCTTTTAATGGTAGCTGGTCTGTTTGGCATCTGTGTTTTACATCAGCTATGATTACCCTGAACTCTATTCTCTGATTATTCAAGTCAAAAACACTGCAGGTTATCTCCTGGAGATTTAGCTGCCATGTATGGCACAGACTAGGACCTATGCTCAGACAAAAAGCCATAAAATATGAAATTTATCCTGCACTGTTTCCTTCTTCCAAATGTTATGTCTCTTCCAGTAATTACTTGTTTTTGTTCACTCTGTGCAGTGTCTCCAGGTACTGTGTGTAGTAATATATGCTTTTTCTTTCAGTGGTTACACTTGAGATTTCTATGTGCATCCTTGACATATTATTGTTAATATAAAGTCCACTTTCATAGAGAGTACTTTTACCACTTCCTAGAAAATGCAAGGATTTACTAGAGTACTTGAACTCCATTCATGTCTCCTGCTTTTTGTGTTCATGACACATTACATGTATTTGTGTGTGTGTGTGTGTTTGTATTTTAGAGGGAGTATATACCATAATATTAAGATTATTACTTCTGGATGGTGGGGATTGGGGTGATATATTTTTATCTGTACATTTTGCTTTTTCAACAATAAGCATGTGCTTTGCCAAAAAAGTTTTTAAAGAAGAAAAAAGGGAAAAGAATGTTTGCCATGCAGACCCTTTAAGCCAGAGCAGTTCTTCCCTGCTCAGCTGCTCTGCACAGACAGGCTCTTGTCTCCCCACTGGACAACAAGGGTGAATCAGAATGTGGGCTGGGCTATGAGTGAGCGGGAAACCCTTCAGGCCAGTGAGGGATGCCGAGTCACAGTTCAAGCAGAATGAGGAGACATGCAGCCCGATTGCTGCTTGCTTACCAGCTCATCTGTCCCAAGGGCCAGAGGCCACCCTTTTCAGGATGATCAGCAATATCTGGTTGTGGACGTGTTTGAGCCCAGAACAGCTCAGAAAAGGGTGTTGTGCAATGTCTGGGTAAATCCAGAGCCTTCCTTTCTCAGAGCCAGTGGGTGCTGCCAGCAGGCCTAAGCCCATACGAAAGATAATTAGGTACAAATTTACAGTAGCCTTTTATTCCTCACACTGCCTTCTCAGTCATGGCTTTTGTCCAAATTATGGGGCAGGTCAAGCTCAAAGCTTCAGCCCCTCTCTGCTTGCCTCTGACTTCCTGATTCCAGGCCCATCAAAACCCACAGTCCTGGGGTCTCATTTATGCAGAACTCTACTCTGCTACGTGGTAAGGAGGTGATTAAATGAAAATATTGCTCTGTATTTCTTTAATGATTTTAAAGTATTTCCACCTAGATTTTTTTTTCTGAGTCCTACTACAAGAAAATACAGAAACCGCCGAAGTGAAGTTTTCTACCATAGAACTTATAAAAGGACCTACATATGTGTCAGTTCTCTTCTTTTTTTTCTTTTTTTACAGTTTTAGTACAAAAAGGAGTAATTTGGTAGGAATCTTTTTATTTATTGCCCTTGTACTTCGAGAGCACCAAACCTGACCACTAGACCACCAGAGATGTTCCTTGACTTTGAGTATTTTGTCAAGTGCTTGGCACATGGTAGATATTCAATAAATGAATTATGACAACAATAAAATTACAGCATTGTCTCACCATCCTGGTGGCCAGATACAGACTTTTTACAGAACTTAAGATAATGGTGTGATGGCATTCTTAGCTATTCCAGACAACTCATATTAATTAAAACATTTCACTCCATGTTTATAAAATCTTTCTCTTTATAAAAACATCAAACAGATGTAATAATTAAAGAGCATACTTAGAGACTTCAAAAAAATTTAGTAAGAGATATATTTCAATCTCTCCTCCAGAACTTTAATTCTCATGATACTTCATCTTTGCCTTCTTTTATCCCCATAGAAATGACACTAGTTTTGATTTGATGGAGTGCTATCTATGTACCTGGTGCTGTCTACTCAATATATGATCTCATTTACTTTTCCCCGGGAACTCTATGAGGTAAGTTCTATTAATATCTCCCTTCAAAGACACAGGAACTAAGGCTTTTTCATAAAGTAAATGGCTTTTCCGGTGTCTCACAGCCAGAGAATGTAAAATTCAGTCCTGGAGCCCGAGGTCATGCTCCAGCATTTCTCTCTGCTTCCTAGGTTAGTTTATTACAGAAACTCTGTACATTTCTTTCAGTTATTAAATTTTAGTCATAAGTAAATTCTTACTGATTTCCCTTACTCTTACCCAAATCCAGCACATACTTATTGCATATTTACTGTGTGCAAGGTATTGTGCTAGCTGTAGTATGGAGGACATTTACATGTGCAAGAACTGGGGAATTTCCTGCCGGGATGTTCTGCTCTAGAAATGAGCTGGGGATGGTAGAAACATTATTTACCTCACTGTAATACAAGGCAGGACCAACTAAGGTGAAAACGAACATTTGTGGACATTCTGTTATGTGTCAGGAACCCTGGATACTTTATGTACATGATCTCAATTGATTTTCTGGTTTTAGGGAGAAAGCATCAGAGGCTCAGATTTCTTAATAATTTGCTCAAGGTCCACATGTAGGAAATGGGAGAATCCTACTGTGTTAGTCAGGGTTCTCCAGAGAATTAGAACCAATAGAAGATGCAGAGATAGATAGAAAGAGATTTACTTTGAGGGATTGACTCACATGATTATGGAGTCTGAGAAGTCCCATAATCTGCCATTTTAAAGCTGAAAGCACAGGAAAGTTGATGATATAGTTCCAGTGTAAGCCTGAAGGCCTAAGCACAGCAGGAACCAATAGTCTAACTCCCAGTCTGAGTCCAGATGTCTGAGAACCAGGAGGACTGATGTCTGAGTGCAGAAAATGGATATCCCAGCTCAAGCAGAAAAAAAATGTGTCCTTCCTCCACTTTTGGCTCCATTCGGATGCTCAATGAATTGGCTGATGCCTGCACACACCGGTGAAAGTGAATCTTCTTCATCCAGTCTACTGATTCAAATGCTAATCTCTTCCAGAAATACCCTCATGGACATGCCCCAAAATAATGTATTGCCAGCTATCTGGGCATCCCTTAGCCCAGTCAAGTTGACACACACAATTAACTACCATACCAACACACCAGGATTTGAACCTTGGCCCCTAACACCTACCTCAGAGACAAATACAAGTTCAAAGGGATGAAAAATCACTTGAATTTTAGGAGATGAGCAAAAGCAACATTGAAGGAGAGGTGGCATTTGGAATCATTGAAAGACGGAAAGATTGAGTGGATCAAGGAGAGAGGGTGTTCCAGTGGAGGAATAACAACGTGAACAAAGGGTAGAAGCTGTACTTGAGCTGTGTGTTGGAAGAAGGGTAAACAGGGTATCGAATGGAGGATAGCATGTGTGCAAACTATGCTTGAGGGGGGCGGCGCTTAGGCTTCCACCAAGGAGGACTTTCTCTTGACAAGCGATAGGAAGATATTAAAGGCGTGGGGCAGGCCAGTGATGTAACTAGTGCTGCTTCTTAGGAAAATTAACTTTATGAGCTTCAGGCTGACTCATGACGGATATCACTCCTGCTTTCCTGGACCCCAAGCTGCCTTTTTTTTTTGAGACAGAGTCTCACCTGTCACCCAGGCTGGAGTTCAGTGGCACGATCTCAGCTCACTGCAGCCTCCTCCTCCCAGGTTCAAGCAATTCTCCTGCCTTATCCTCCCAAGTAGCTGGGATTACAGACACTCGCCACAACACCCAGCTAATTTTTGTCTTTTTAGTAGGGATGGGATTTCGCCATGATGGCCAGGCTGGTCTTGAACCCCTGACCTCAGATGATCAATCTGCCTCAGCCTCCCAAAGTGCTGGGATTACAGGCGTGAGCCACTACTACTGGTCCCCAGGCTGCCTGTTCTTGGGTTCTCCTTCCAAGCAGTGAAGAAACTTCCAAGGACAAAAACAGTCAACAAAGCAAGTAAAACCACAGCTCAGTAAGCATCTCATTCCTCCCCACCTTTAAGAGTTTCTGTCTTGCTTCTTGTCTTAAAGTCTGTGAGGAACATCCTTCCTCAGGGAAAGCTGTATTAAAAAGCTTTAGATTCACTAGTAATAGAGAAGTACCAATTAAAATTAAACAAATCAGCAGCAAATTAGTTATGATGTTTAAAAATGATAGTACTCAGTGCTTGTGAGGATGTGTTGACAAAGACCCTGATGTGCCCTGCTCAGAGGAGTGAAAGTTGATGCACACCATCCAAGAATTCTGCTTGCAGGAATCCATTCAAAGGAAATCATCCAAGATTAAGACAGAAATTGATAGGCACAGGAGCGCACCATAAAATTATCTGAAACAGGGGGGCAACATGGAGTTAGCGGAGGTTCTGAAGCACGGGCTGCAGCAGGTCACCAGCCTCGGTGGTCTCCGAGGCTATCTATGGATGTCATTCAGGGCAAATGATGTGGAAATTGGTACATTAGTGGGGGAAGACAAATATGGAAACAAATACTATGAAGACAACAAGCAATTGTTTGGCCGCCACCGATGGGTGATATGTACTACTGAAATGAACGGCAAAAACACATTCTGGGATGTGGATGGAAGCATGGTGCCTCCTGAATGGCATCGTTGGCTTCACAGTATGACCGATGATCCTCCAACAGTAAAACCACTTACTCCTCGTAAATTCATTTGGACAACCCATAAATTCAACGTGACTGGCACCCCAGAGCAATATGTACCTTATTCCACCACTAGAAAGAAGATTCAGGAGTGGATCTCACCTTCAACACCTTACAAGTAAAGACAATGAAGAACAGTGTAAACATGCAAAATATGGAGCTTTCCATGTAATTACACTTTTACTGTTTACCATTAACTAGATTAAAATTGTTTGACTAAAAAAAAAAATAAAATTATTTGAAACAGTTCTGTTGTCTGACCTTAGAATGAAGGTTAAGTAAACTAGGATGCAGTCATATGATAAAATGTCAAACCATATGATGATATGATCAAATTTAATTGTTTTTTTTTTTTTTTTTTGAGATGGAGTTTCACTCTTGTTACCCAGGCTGGAGTGCAATGGCGCGATCTTGGCTCACCGCAACCTCCGCCTCCTGGGTTCAAGCAATTCTCCTGCCTCAGCCTCCCAAGTAGCTGGGACTACAGGCACGTGCCACCATGCCCAGCTAATTTTTGTATTTTTAGTAGAGACGGGGTTTCACCATG
>PVKV010005283.1:0-117040 GCA_004027835.1 Alouatta palliata | reverse complement strand
CCCATTACTGGGTATATATCCAAAGGATTATAAATCATTCTACTATAAGGACACATGCACACGAATGTTCATTGCAGCACAGTTTACAATAGCAAAGACCTGGAACCAACCCAAATGCCCATCGATGATAGACTGGACAGTGAAAATGTGGCACATATACACCATGGAATATTATGCAGCCATCAAAAATGATGAGTTCACGTCCTTTGTAGGGACATGGATGAACCTGGAAACCATCATTCTCAGCAAACTGACACAAGAACAGAAAATCAAACACCACATATTGTCACTCATAGGCGGGTGTTGAACAATGAGAACACATGGACACAGGGAGGGGAGCATCTCACACTGGGGTCTGTTGGGGGGAAAAGTGGAGGGACAGTGGAGGGTGGGGTGTTGGGGAGGGAAAGCATGGGGAGAAGTACCAGATATAGGTAATGGGGAGGAAGGCAGCAAATCACACTGCCATGTGTGTACCTATGTAACAATCTTGCATGTTCTTCACATGTACCCCCAAACCTAAAATGCAATAAAAAGTATATATATTAAAAAAAAATTCTTCTGTGTTTACAGTGTATATTTAGGAAATTATTTGGTTTAATTTTTATATATTATAAGTAAAGATATCTGCTTCTCCCCACCCTTTTTACAAAAATATCCAATTATTTCATACCCATTTGTGACAAGCATTTTTCTCCTTTAATTGCCTGACATTTTTGTGAGAAATTTTTGTAGGTCCACTTCTAGGTAACCTAATGTATTCTATTAATCCATTATTCTCTCCTTCTATTATTATATCACAGTGGGTTGATTATTGTAACTTTTAATTAGTTTTCTGTTCTTGTGTCAATTTGCTGAGAATGATGGTTTCCAGATTCATCCATGTCCCTGCAAAGGACATGAACTCATCCTTTTTATGGCTGCAAAGTATTCCATGGTATATATGCAACGTACTTATGTTGTTAAACGTCATTTCAATGGGATATGGAATAACATTCTAAAGCCATTACAAATTTTTACTAAAACTGAACAAATATATAAAAGGATGACAGATGGTTGGAGACAGACTTCTCTCTGTTGGAGTAGAAGGTTACAAAAAAGGAAAAAGAGAGGTTAGAATAAATCACATGATACTGGATTCGGGTGAGAGAAATTGGTATAAATTTATGTTCGCATATATAACTTATATATATTTATTGGTATAATAATTACTGTAAATATGTATAATTATAGATGAGTGTATATACCCATGATAATACACACACATTTATTTTCTAGCTCTGTCTGCTTAGAGAGCCTTATAAACAATGATAATCCAGTAGTAGTAAGCACATCCAGCACTCTCAAAACTTATATCTCTGTTTTCAATGTTACTCTACATAGGAGGGCCAGGAACTCCTTGAAGAAATGACTAATCCTTGAGCTTTGGAAAGAAATATGCAATATGACCTTGGAGCATTATGTATGACTACAGATAAAATCAAAATTATGTGGATAATTCAAAGTGTTGCAAGAACCAATTGAAAACAATTTTAATGACTATAGATGAAGTAGTTTGAGCAACAACTCAGATAACATTGAATTATAATCCAAGTATCAAATATATGTTCATGGATTCCTAATGATATAAACAATTGATTGAAAAAATGTGAGAGAATAGACGAATCTTAGTACAGAGTTTTAAAATACCTTGTAGATACTCGATTATGAAGGAAGTGGAATAAATACCACCCCCTAACTATTATTGCACACAGTGACTTCCTCCCAAATACGCAGGAAAACAAGTAACTTTATAGTGTAAATGCCTGACAGTACGTCAGACAGCTGATCAAGGTAAGTGTTAACAGCGATGTCATGTTTGCATGTACTATTGATATGATGAGAGCAAATGACACTTTACCTGTATGATCTTTCTCTCAAAAAAAAAAAAAAAAAAAAAAAAACAACTTCAGTGTAAACATCAACAGAACTTACATCAAATAACATTCTGCAAAAGACCGATGAGTAATCCTCAGATTAAGGCCATTGGAAACAAGAAAAACCTGAGAGAAACTCACACAGTCTAGGCAAGTCTAATAGGCAAATAATTAAATGGAATATGCTATCATAGATAAAATTCTGGAACAGACATTAGAGCAAACTAAGAATATAGAAATAAAGTCTAGTTTTAGTTAATATTATAATTGTCGACCCATTGATGGTGACAAATGTACCAGTGTAATGTAACGTGTTAACAGTAGAGAGACTGGTCTTTGAGCATACGCAAAATTTCTGTACTATTCTTGCAACTTTTCTGTACATCTAAACCCATGATAGAATTTTGAAGTTTACTAAAAATAAAAGCTGAATAAAAATTAAAAACAAAACTCAGCCAGGCGTGGTGGCTCACGCCTGTAATCCCAGCACTTTGGGAGGCTGAGGTAGGTGGATCACCTGGGGTCAGGAGTTTGAGACCAGCCTGGCCAACATGGTGAAACCCTGTTTCTACTCAAAACACCAAAAATTAGCTTGGCATACTGGCATGCGCCTGTAGTCCCAGCTACTCAGGAGGCTGAGGCAGGAGAATTGCTTGAACCCAGGAAGCTGAGTTTGCAGCGAGCCAAGATCATGATAGGACCACAGCACTCCAGCCTAGGTGACAGAGCAAGACTCAGTCTCAAAAAAATAAAAATAACAATAATTTTTAAAAATCTACACACTTAGAAAATGATCTTGAAGAAGAGTCAGCTTGAGTTTGAATTTTGATTGCTATGACTCTAATTCAGTTTGGAAAGAATTGCTATCTTCACAATATTAAACCTACCAATCGTGGTGTATCTCTTTATTTATTTAGATCTCTTAAAAATTTTGTCAGTGATGTTTTATAATATTCACTTCAAGTAGAGATGTTTGACATCTTTTATAAAATATGTTCCTGGGATACTTTTTTGTTTTTTGTTTTTTTTATGTGCTATTCTGAATGAATTTTTTTTTATTTTACATCTTTTAGTAAAATAAAATTACAATTTATTTCTATTTATTAACTTTTTTTCTGTACTGTACTGAATTCACTTACTAGTTCTGTTAGATATTTCTTTTGGATTTTATTCTATGTGAGCAATATGCATATAGGGATAATTTTATTTCTTTCATATGTTTAAAACTTTCATTTGTTTTTCTGGTCTTTTTGCAGTGGATGGTCCCTCCAGTACATGGCTTTACTAAAATTGGTAAGAGTGATCTTACTTGTCCTATTCCTGATCTTAGAGAAATATAATTCAGTATTTACTATTAAGTGTCATGTTAATTGTAGGATATTTACTTGCCATTGAAATGTTTGAGAACATATCCTACTTCTTACATATTGTCATATATATATTTAATTATATATTTATAATTTGTTAATATCATCAAACAGTTTTTGTGTTAATTATATATTTATAATTTGTTAATATCATCAAAGGGTTTATGAAGAATGTTGTATATATTTTTCTCATTATACCTGTTATATATACACTTTAGTTACATGGACTTCTAAAATAATTTGTCCTTCCTTTATTTTCTGAAACATTTTCTCCTTACAGCTCTCCATTGTTTTTAAATTTTTTTCCATTTGCTTATTTTTGTTTGACTGGACATTTTTTTTTTCTTTTTAATCTTGAGTTCCTCATATTTCGTATCCAAAAGAAGCACAGAGTATCTTAATGGTATCTTCCAAGAGATAGGAAGTCCTAGTAAGAGACCTACGAAGGAAAAGCTCTCCCTTGCCAATTTTTAATTCACCCATCGCTTTTTTTTTCTAGGAGAAGCACTATATCTCTGCAACTTATCCTGAAGTAGAAGTTCTATTCAACTTCATTATCTTTTTTCTCTTTTATATTTGTGTTTTGTCTTCTTTCTTCACTTAGTTTAATTTGACTTCTTCAGAACCATGCTAGAGTTTATAGGGCATGTCTCCTGTGATATACACTCTAATATTTAATTCATCTAATACATCTTTTATTTTAAATTAGTATGTTTTTCATTGTTTTCCCATATTCCAGACTGTAGCCTATTCTCAGAGTAGATACAATAAAACATGTCTCTTTTACCATCCAATTTTTTATCAAGCACCAGCACTACCTCCAAAATTGTCTCCTCTTGTTCATCACATAATTCCCTCAAACTACTCTTTTTAAAAATTTGTCCAGAGTTTGTGGTTCTCACCTGCAAGAGGGATAGTCTGTTAGGAGTTATTCAGCCATAACAAAAGCAGGACTATATTTATTTGAACTACCTAAAAAACTATTAATATTTCATCTAATGAAATGTATTTCTAGGACTAGATATCTTAGAGTGATCTTGAAAGGTCAAGTTATTCTCTACTCAACATAGACTTATTTTCATAGAAATCTCATTATTGGGCACATTACCCATATCATTTTAGAGCTCAAAGACCCCATTAGCAGAATTAGTTGATAATATGGTGTTGTCTCAAGGTAGTCCAAAGAGTCTATGAATGTTATCACTCTCTGAGATAAATTTTGGCTAAATTTCCAGATAAGTAAAAAGCCGTAAATGAGTGTCATTCAGAATAATGATTATCTATATGTATCTATCTGTCTCTCTATATATGCTTATATAATGAAAATAAATACGAATAGAGTCCACCTATGCATGTAAAGTTTTGTTAAGGATAATATTACTGTACATTATGAGAATGACTTTAAGGACAATTTCAATATATGGAGATACAGATTTCTGGAAACTAACTTTATTTTAAACCTTTATTTTAAGGAAATTACTTCTATATCTAAAATTAAAAAAATATATATATCCTTCTGATTATATTGCAACAATTTTAAAAACCAAACTAGCATTTTTAATAAATCAATAATTTAACCTATGAAAGAATAGATAGAAAATTTCAATTGATATAAAAATTTTAATTCAAAAATAACAAGAAAAATAAGAAAATTGTAATGACTTATGAATTGCTTAATAAAGAAATAGTTTCTACTAAAAGGAAGCCAAAAATGTAAAATTCTGATTGTGGTATTAATTCCCTGAGAAGAAAAGAAGTAACTTTATTATATCTTCATCGTATAATATTTGGAAAAACAAATCACAGGTTTTGCTTTTTTTCTTTTATTGCCATCATAGCGGCATTTTGAGTTAAGGTCTTAGGAGTTTGTATAATAATGTGTATATATTACACATTTTCATTTAAACATCCACTAAAATAAAAGTAATATTTTACTATTTTTTTACATTTGAATATATGTTAGCATTGTTCTATATAACAAATATGTTCGTATCAAAACATAAATGAAAAAATTATGCTACATCAATGGAAAATATTTATAAAGGGAAAATTATTCTTATTATGTTTATGAAAGATATTAATATCACAGGCAGACAGGCAGCTGATGAATTCCAGTATGTCCTTCATCATTCTAATAAAACAAAGTATGAACCTTGTAAAATGTCCACAATACAGAGGAATCATCTTCAAAAACTTTTCAAGCTACACAAGCAAATTTAGTTGTAGGTAATACCTACATACAAATATTTTTAATTTAGAATTAATTTAAGACACATTTATGTAATAGCATCTTCATTGAATAATTTCAAGATATTTAAAAAATAATAACCCATTTAAACTTCATAACAGTCCAATGAGTTAAGTTATTCTCCTACCTAAATTTTGGAGGTCAGAAATTTGGGGATCAGATAAGTTAAGTAATTGCCCAAGATCTCATAGCTAGTACGTAGGACAATAAAATTAAACAAAATTTAAACTCAAATGATCTGTCTTTGGAATTAATTCCTAACCACAATGCCACACTGCAAATTGTTTTTATTTTTAGACAATCATGATTATCAGCGTATGGAAATGTTCTTATACTCATTTACACTATCTACCTTCTCTTTTCTTATTCCTTTCAAATGCACTTGAAATAGCTATTTTAAATATTCACAAACTATATTACTGAAGGAATGAAAATGTTAGCATGATTTCCTAACAAGGATAACAATAAATCCATATTTCTTCCTTTGCATGGCAAAATTCACACTCTGTAATAAGGCTGAAGCCATTAAAATGGTCTGCAGAACCCTAAATCATCTGGCTCTCAATAAATAATTTTGAATGAATAAATGAATGAATTAATGGTTGAACAAATAGACTATTCTACTTGTTTAAATTTTAAATATTATGTCTAAATAAATCTCATTGTGACACTTGAGCTTATAATTGAGTGCTCACACTCAGCATCAGGAAAAGCACAGCCTGACATTTTCTGTTAAAAAATCAATTAAAACAATTCAGAAAGATGTTTTATATAACTGTAAAGTGTTTTATTAGATTTTTGGGGTTTTCTTACAAAAATGGAACATTTACCAGTATGTTTCTTGCTGTTTCTTGCTTCACTTGCCTCCATTCTCCATCCACTCTAATTCTCATTGATAGTCCATGAAGTTCTAGGTTCACACACTTAATTCCCAGTGTTGGAGAGGAACATGTAACCTTCAATTTAGAGAAATAATATAGTGTACTTTTATTTAATTGTTCCATATTTTTAATTAATTTTGATTTTCTATTACTAATATTTCTAAATCTCTAAGACACTTTCTACTTTTCTGGTTTCTCATATATTCATTGTTCCATCATTCTTTCAAACCTGTAGATCTCCATATTTATGTCTGACTCACTTTCTCTCCTTGATTAAATGATCTTGATGTGCATCTATTCAGCTGTTACTCTCTAGGCTCCTGAATTTGTCTCCTGTTGCTTCTCTACAGATCATTGTTCGTAGATGCTGCCATGATGAAAACTAAGTCTGAAAAATTCAGGAAGTCATTCTGATTGAGGATTTATAGCTACTCTTTGACACCGTAAGTAGTGTCAGAGAAATGGTGTCTTATGACACCCTTCCAGCAGCAATCTGTACTAGCAAAATGATCATAATTTTTCTAGATTTTTATGCATGTAAAGCCAGTTACAAAACAATGATATTTCTGCTTATGTTCATGAAGAAGAACCAAATGCCTTACCTGAAGAAGCAGAAGTAACACCAAAACATACCGTCCCAACACTGTGGCAATATGTCCTGAAATTACAAAACTGTATCCACATATAGTTCCGTGTGTGTGTGTGTGTGCGTGTGTGTGTGTGTGTGTGTGTGTGTATGAAATATTGTGTTTATTTCCAGAAATGGATACTTAGACAATTTTACTTTTTTTATGAATACGTTTCTGTGCCACTTGAATTGTTTACTATGATCATATTACATACAATTGAAATCACTTAAATTTCAGACAAAAAGACCAGTATTTTATTTTAAAGTACATCTATGAAACACTTTTGTGGGATTTGTGTCTTGCGGTCATCATGAAATAGAACAATTGTTACATTACAATCTTTCTGACCTTTGTAAAAATTAAGGCTTTTTAATAATTTTCCTAAAATTAATTTCATGACATCTCGTTATGCTATAGTAGAGTATCACTGTTTATACTGTAACAAAAGTGGACTGTTACTTTGGAAATTTCTTCTCTCACAGACAAGGAACATTCAATAATTTGTAAAGACAAGCCAACAAATTCTCCAGGCAATGAATTTTTTAATATTGTGCAAAAACAAATTCACCTTTTGAAAAATGTAAGACAGGGAACAAATTAAAAGAATAAAACAACTTGACAAATAACTAACGGTTAATGCAGTAGAATTTAACCACTACCTTAGGTACAAGGTATTCAGAATTAGAGGTATCAAATGTGAATTCTGAGTGACATAGAGAGACCAGTACCAAAAACATAAAATGTAAAAAAAGAAATAATTCCTTGGAAAAACCAAACTATAGTACACTATGGTGTTAAGATTATCTCTTTTATTATGTATTTGTAGAATAAGTATGCAAATAAATACTCTAATATAGGTTATGTAATACTAAAAATAGAGTTCACACATGAAGGATTTATACTTTTGTTTTGTTTTGCTGCTTTGACTAAAAATAAACTATAACATTTAAAGTATTATGTTGCTAGAATTAGCAATACATTAATGAGCTTGAAACAGTTTGTACATGTATGTTTATGTAATCAACATAGTGACGCTCATCTTGAGGACTGCATCGTCCTCAAGGAATCAAAGAGAGTTGGCAGAAGAGTGCAGAATGCCTAGTGCCGTGGCTCATGCCTGTAATCCCAGCACTTTGGGAGGCCAAGGTGGGCGGATCACGTTAGGTCAGGACTTCAAGACTAGCCTGGCCAACACGGTGAAACCCCGTGTATACTAAAAATACAAAAATTCATCAGGCATGGTGGCTCATGCCTGTAGTCCTCAGCTACTAGGGAGGCTGAGGCATGACAATCACTCAAATCTGGGAGGTGGAGGTTGCAGTGAGCCGAGATGTTCCTACTGCACTGTGCTCCAGCCTCCTGAGCAACAGAGTGAGACTCTGCCTCAAAGAAAAAAAAAGGGACTGTAGAGTGTGGGGCATTGGAAGGAGCAGAATCAAATTATGGAGAGACAGTTAAAGTATCCTAAGTTTCTGAAATTTTCTGTTGACAAGCGTAAAATTGCCAATTTGTATTTGCTAAAACAATGTCAAAAGTTTTAATTTCTAAAAATTACTAAACACAAGAAAAACTGGAAATCTCAAAATATTTAATCAAAACAATCAAGAAATGAGAAAGCATGTATACAAAGCAGGTGGAACAAATTGAAAGCACTTCATAAGTGATAGCGTAAGCATAAATGCATGAAATAATCTAATTATAATCAAACTGCTAGATAAATAATACCCAAATTTAGATTGTGCACAATCAATACAAAAGATGTGGCATGCAAAAAATAATAATAATAATAAGGTAAAAATACTTGAAATTAAGTATCCAAAAGAAGGTTAACCTATCTATATTATGATAACACAGATCAGGAAATTTAATGAATAGAGATTAAGAAGATTATTTATATTGTTGAAAGATTTACTCCATCAATTCTAAAATTTCTGCATTTAATAGCATGTTTCAAAGTATATAAAGCAAAAAACAATAATAAAACAAAAGTTAAAAATAAGAAAGAAAATTACTATACAAGGAGATTTAAACACTCTTATTGGAGATATACAGAATTTGTAGAAGAAATGGCAGTAAGAATATATATGAGCTTGCAATGTTACTAATAAAATGTACCTTTTAATATACACAGAGCTTTTACCATGAATATGCAATACATACTTTTCAAGCACATAAAATACAAAACTCAGCATAAACTATATCAAAATATAGAGCTAGAATTCGAAAGACTGGAATCAACCAAAATATATTCTTTGATCCCCGGCAGCTGACAAATTCTAGCATTTCTTTCATCATTCTAATAAAACAAAGTAGGAACCTTGTAAAATGTCCAAAACATAGATAAGTCATCTTCAAAAACTTCTCAAGCTACATAAGCAAATTTACTCTCAGATAATACTTACGTATTATTTTTTCTTAGAATTTAAAGTTAATTTAAGACACATTTATATAATAGTATTTTCAGTGGATAATTTCAAGATATTTTTTAAAACGATAACCCATTTAAACTTCATAACAGCCCCATGAGTTAATATTTCTCTTACCTAAGTTTGGAGATCAGAAATTTGGAGATCAGAGAAGCTAAGTAATTGCCCATGATCTCAGAGCTAGTAGGTGGGACAATAAAATTAAACTTAAAATTTAAACTCAAATGATCTGTCTCTGGAATTAATTCCTAATCACAGTACCACACTGCAAATTGTTTCTGTTTTTGTCTTTTGACAATCATGATTATTAGTATATGCAAATGTTCTTATACTCATTTGCACTACCTACCTTCTGAAGTTACACTGAATGTAACACAAATATAACCAGATATGTACATAAAATTGATTTTAATAAGTAGGTTTATGCACAGCCTATACTATAATAAGTCATCACATTATTAATAAATGTATAATTGTATTTTAATAATTAGATACATTTGCTTACTAAAACTAGTATAGAGACAGTGGTACTTAAGAGAGTAGCCTTAAATATGTATGATAAGGGAAAAATGGCTGAAAATTATGGGTTAATTTTCATAGAAAAATAAAAAACAGATTTCCCTGTTAGGCATAAACTATTGCAAGAGATCTTCATCATACTCTCACTCTAAAATCCAAAAAGAGGCCAGATAGTCAACTAAGCCATAATACATCAGAGAACAGAGACACCAATACAAGTTACTGAAGTAAACTTCAGGAAGATTTGGCTTAGCAATTCTGAAACTACTTGACATACTAGATTTGTTTGTACTGGGGGGTTGAACAAACAAGTAAATTAATAGTAGATAATGAGTGAAGCTTGTCACAGAGTAAGAATAAAACAAAGGAAAAAAATAACCGAATGAACCCTATGGTGTTAGAGATACAAATATCAGCATAAACTTTACTTACTTTATACACACTGAAATAGATAAATATTCATATTATAGGTAGTATTTATGCTTATATATAATCATATTATATTTTACTTATTTGTCTATATGTATTATTTATATTACTATAAGTAAATATACATGGGTTAGCATATGTCCATAGATTTCTTTACACTTTCTACTGAGAATACTTGTCAGCAGTGACACAGCAGTAGCTATTAGCACAACCCATATATTGGTTCCTAAATACCATTCTTATAGAAAAATAATACAGGAATGCTTGGAAGAACAGCTTATTTTAGATCTAGTGCATGGAAAATAAAATATGAATGTAGAACATTGTGTAGTGGCAAAAAGGAAAGGAATACTAAATATCACATATTTTCACTTATAACTGGAAGTTAACCAATGGGTACACATGGACATAAAGATGGAAATAATAGACACTCATAATTCCAAAAAGGGGAAGGAAGAGATGAGGGTGAGAGTGAAAGATTACCTATTGAATACAATGTTCAATATTTGGGTGACAGTAACACTAGAAGCCTAATTCCCACACTATGCAGTTTACCCATGTAATAAACATACACATCTACCTCATGAATACATTTTTCAAGAAAGGAAAGAAAAAAGGGGAAGACAGAAAAAGCTGAATCAAATAAAGCACAAAATAAAATGATATAAAGAAAAATAAATTAATAAAGGCATGTAAAATAATATTAATAATGTAGGCACATCAAAGTGACAGAGGAGTCAAACTGAAAAAGCTTCAAAACTGGAAAAATTTGAGATAAAATTAATAAAGATAGCATTTGATGAGAACCCAGAAAATAAAACAGATATTGATGAGTATGTAGCCATATAAATAAATAATTGAATAAATAAACTAGAGAAAAATTTTAAATTATTGTAAAATTTCAAATAACATATTTATACATAAATATACATTCAGATATTCCATTCTCTGGGAGATATAAGTTTCTTTCTCCATGAGTGTGAGCTGGACTTATTGATTGCTTACAAGGAAAACATTACAAAGGAAAAAAAAATACTAACTACAATGCAATAACCTAGCAAACACCACCTAAACCAGTGATCAAGGTTAACATTCTTAGTGACGTCATTTTTAAATTGTGAATCTTCTAATGTGATGCAATGAGAAGGGCAGCTCACACTTGGATATACTCCAAAAATTATTATTATACTCTCAGCGAAAAAATACCAGACAATGCCAAGTTGAGGGCCATTCTACAACAAATTTGAATAGAATTCATAAAATTGTGAAGATTATGAAAAATGTTGAAAAACTAAAAATGTCACAGGCTGTCAAAGACTGAGGAGCCATGACAACTAAATGCAATGTCAGGCTTGAAATATATCATAGACAAGTATAGTTCTTAAAAATAACCATAGTTTTTTTTTTGTAGATGAAAACCAAGCTGTTTTTCACTAAAATTAAAGTTTTCCTTTTCATTAGTCAAAAACAAGGACTAGAGTAGGAAAAACTCTACACACACACACACACTGATACCTATGTTACATACACACAAATATATACATATGCACAAATATATATGTTCATAAATATCAAATAATGTTTAAAGTATAGAAGTATGTTGTAATTCAATCTATAAAATCAAATAATCCAATAGAAGAATGAGTCAATATCTCAATAAACTTTCTTCACCAAAGAAAGTATCCAAACGGAAATAGACATATTTCCTTTCAATTACTTAATTAACAAAAAGATACAGATTTTAAACTGCGCACTAATTTGAATGGCTTTAAAAACACATGATATTTTTTGCTGGCCAGCATGTTAATTAATTGGAAGTTACATATACTACATAATCTGATAAACTATTTTGAAAAATTATTTGATAGTGACTACTACTGGTGTGCACATAGAGGTCTTATGGCCTAGCATTTCTATTTATAAATACACATCTAATAGAAATAAGTTGATAAGTTCACCAAAAGGAATGTACAGTAATATTCATAGAAACTCTGTTATCAATAGCCAGAAAACAAAAGAATTTACATATCAACTAAGAGAATGTGATAAAAATATTTGATATATTTTTACAATGAATTATTATAGCACAATTAAAATAAATTATTGCTATGCACTATGACATTGATGTATATCACCATAATAGTATACTAAATAAGCTAGACATAAAGAATCTACTGGATGATTAATTTACATATAGTGATTAAAAGGACAAACCTAATCCATGGGATTGGAATGCAAGCAAAAACATTTGCCCTTCACGCAGTGAAGGGATGCGGCACAGGGGAGCAGAGAGGAGCTCCTGTGTGGAACATCATATTGTATTGCTTAAGTTACTAAGATATAAGTATGTTTGTTTTATAAAAATTAATTTTACTGTAGACTTATAATTTCTGAATTTTATAAATATATACCATACCACAACAGAACTTTAATGGCAAAATAAATTATTAATGTAAGACCATCATTGGTCAATTTCCTTAGTCCATAAATAGTTATTTTAAGACAGTTGGAAATCAAAGAAAACAAATGTTGTTTTTAAAATAGAAGCATGAGAAGATGAATCTAAAATGAATTCTATGTATTCATTTTATTCTAAGCAGTTAGTTTATACAAAGGATCTCAAGATCATAATATAATGAACTGACAACAGAGCTAGCAATATATTTGGAAATAAATATACTGCAAAAAAAAAACTAAAGAGACAAGAATTAATGATATCAGAATTAAAATGAGTTCAGTAAAAAACGCTTATCTGTATTGTTTCATTTTTCAGTGTATTCTTCAAATCCTCTTTAAGAATATTTAATCTGCTAACTAGAATAAGAAAGTAAGGAAAACAGAATAACACTATACTATTTATTTTGTATTGATTTTGTAATTCATATATCAATACTATCAGATTATTTGAATATAAAATTTAAAATATCTCAGTTCTAAGGTGGTGTATACATTGTATTCTTCTTAAAATAGAAAACCTTCCTATAACCTGTTTTTATTTTCTACTTGTTAAAATGAAATAACTTTAATGAGTTAAATATATCTGAATTATCAATTAAAATACAGATTCTAAGACATCAACAACCTTGAACTTCTTGCAACTGGAACTGGCAACTGGCTACTTTAAAAAAAAAAAAAGGACACTTTGATAACATTAAATCTTTGTGTTTTAGTATTTTCAAAACAGTTGAATTGAATGAATTTAGTGCCTGCATATTGGAGGATTTAGTTACAATAGTGAACAAAAACATGTGCTGTAGCGAATCTTATTTTATAATAAGAACACTTTCTCTCTTACATCCTTTATAATATGTTTATGTAATAACATGAGTATGAATGAAAAATAATAATGTGTTGACAGTTCAGATTAGCTCCTTAAAATTGAATTACATCTGAGTTTTTTTTAAGATCTTGGTTTTCAATAGATGTCTGGAAAGCATGGTGACAAATGAGTAATAGCCATGTCTGTCACAGGTATTTTGCCAAATAAAATAAAGCATATTATTTATGATGCCAGACAATTTCAATGTATTTAAACAGAGGGAAAGAAATGAATTTGAGTAAAATAGACTGATTTTGAATGGGTATGCTAAAACATGCTGTTCACATTCAAGATTTCTTCACATGATATAGATTTCCTAAAATAACACACTCATTTTGTCATTCGTTGATCAAATAATTATGGTGCTTCTACTATGTGCAATGCCTTATTATGGGTGGTCACACAAATGAACGACAAAGGTGCCTGCCCTCATGAAGTCTACATTCCTTTGAAGAAAGTTGTGTGAAAAAAAATGAAACATAGTTAACAAGATGCTTCTACATTATGTTGGAAGTGGTAAGTGATGTGGAAAAATTATATAGCAATTTATAGCAAATCAAGGAAAGTAAATGTGTTGATTGGCTGAGTATGCCTAGCTGCATGGCAACACTTTGTGGGAGCAGAAAAATTATCCAGGGCATGGTATAAGCCCTAAAACAGAAAGCAATACTTGGTGCTTTTTCTTGTTTATCACAGCTAGGATATAAGGATCCAGGAACTCAAGGTTGGAAACAGAAGTAGAGTGTGTGGGAGGAAATGAAAGGAGATAAGAGTGACTGGAGTTTTGTTCAAGGTGAAGACTGTAAGAAAACACGGGTGGAGGCTGAATTGCGCTGGGAATTGCAAGGTTTAGGTTTTATTCTAAGTGAAATAAGAAGCCTTGAAGTGACTTTGATTAGGTAAGTGAAATAATGGATCAGAACATTAATAGAAGCTTTTTTGTTGTTATTGGGCTTTGGTAGCATTAGGCTAGACTGGAATGAGTGAGGAGGCTGGGGGTTTTGCTGCAGTGGTGGAGATTGATGTCACTGTCCTGGGCAATGCTGTTGGATGGGAAGTTGGAGAAAAGAGTGAAGACAGACTTACTGATGGGTTATATGTTTGGGATGAGGAGAAAAGGAAGTGAAGATAAAGCATGAGTCAAGTATTTCTAGTTTGAGGAGACTAGATAAATATGACGATTATTGAGATAAGGCAGAATGTGAGGTACTAGGTACGGAGAATGATGTTGTGATTTGTTGAGAAAATCCAAGATAAATATTTAGGATATATTTAGTTTCAGATAAATTTAAGACTTGGAAGAGGAGATGTCAATTACTTAGATAGGGATCTTAGAAAATTTCTTAGCTAGAGGCACAAATGTGGCTGTAAATTGGATACAGGTATTTTTACTTTTTAATCTATAGGAATAAACAGACAGCCAAAAATTGAGGCTGAAAGATTCTTTATCCTGAATTCAAATAGAGGATCTGAGTCTATAAAATAAACTAAAAAGCATCCAGAGAGATTAAGATGAAGAGAAAGATGAAAAGGGGGAAAAAAGAGGAGGAAGAAAAAATTAAGACTTAAAAAATGTAATGAAAGGCAAAATAACATTTTTTAGAGGAGGGAGTGGTCTATTGGATATAAGACTTTTGAGAATTTGTGTAAAAATCACTGGGGATCTACATACCCTGTTCTTGTTCCGTGGTACCTGACACAGGTCATTGATAACCTTAACGAAAGCATTTTCAGTACAATGGTTGGAAGCCAGAAGCCAGAAAAAGGTATACTGAGGTATGAATGAAAAAGAAGAAATAGCAATAACCTCTTTAGACATTTTGAAAATAAATTTGGAAATACATAGCATAGAAATGTGGCAATAGAAGAAAATATAGGGGAAAGGAATAATAACATTTGTATTCTGGCTGAAAGTTGTTGCCACCTGAGAAATTTTATTTTCAGTAAGTTTAATAGAGAAGAATGTATAATGCTCAAATCTAAGGGATGTGGAGTGAGACAGCTGGGCCAGATCCCAAATATTTTACTTCATACCAAATATTTTACTTAATACCTGTGCGATCTTGAGCAAAAGACACTTAACCACTCTGAACTTCAGTCTCTATCTGTAATATGTCTGTAATATCTACCTCACAGTTTCTTGTGAGAATCAAATCAAAGAATGTACATGAAACATTCAATGGAGTCCCTGACATGTGGTAAATGCTCAATAAAATTTACTTCTTTTATTCTTTTTTAGTCTAATTATTATTTCTTCCCAAACATGGTAACTACCTTTGGTCAAACTGACAGAACCAAGGATAAATGTGGAGCCTATCTGTGGTGAAATTCACTTTTATTATGTTTTCAGAGAATATGAAATTATTTCCTGTGGAGTTAGTTTGCTCAGAGAGTATTTCAACATTCCTACCCCTCAAATGCAGGATTTGGGAAAATTATTTTCCACAAAAAGATGGGTCAATCTTGAACTAAGGATGAGGTAATTCTACATATTACCACTAGAGGGCAGAAGAGGGTCATTTAGAAACCATTTGTTCTGGATGCTACGACAAGCTTGTCTACTATGGGAAACTCAGACACCAGAACCAGACGATTGTTTCTATTAAACTCATTATTTTTAATTTAAATAATGGAGCCAAAGTCTTTCCAAGAGTCAAAGTTTGTTTTTGCATTTCAAAGGGAGTAAAGGGACAATTTTCATTTTATCAACGTGTCCTTGTACTTCTATTAAAGCTCTCTCTTCTGCATTACATTATTTTTATTTGTTTACATGCTTGTCGTCAACCACCATTATATATAAAGTTTTTGAAGCCTTGAATTGAGTCACTTGAGCAGTTCTTTCTCTTAGTAGACTCCCTAGGGATTAGATTTCAACTGTGATTATCATCAAAGTAGAGAGAGACAACTGCAAGATACTTTCAGGTTAATGATTAGGGAAGCCAACATACAGGTAAAGGATACACACATTCCTCCATACATTTGATATGAACATGTGTGTAGAAAGCCAAGGTCAATGCCAGGAAAGCCAATTAATGTGCACTTAAACTGTATTACCTTGATGAAAGATTGGTGTAAAAAAAGAATTTATTCATTGTATAATGCATGTCTATGTCACGTGCTGACATGCATTTTTTCTTTGAATACTTTCAACAATTCTGTCAGATACAGATTCCTCTCTTTGTTTTACAGATGTGGAAACCAAGACACAGAAAGGTTTAGCAACTCGTATCAAAGAACTAGTATATAGAAAAGTCATATCAGGCAAGATGAGCAAATGGCAATGTATTCTGAGACAATTGCCAGCAATAGGGGAGAGAGCACAGACAAAGCCTGGAAACTCACCTTCATGGAACCAAGAGTGGGAAGTTTTAAGAGCTGGGGTGAGTGATTCATAAGTCATGAGTTTCTTAATTGGCTTTACCCAAAGGAAAGCTAAACTTTCTCTTCTTATCTTCATGGCCAGAGGTGATTTTACAACTTGGAGTAAGGAGCCCACTGAAGTTAGTCCGCTAATCTCCCACAGAGACTAAGAGCTGGGTGCACTATCTTCCTTGATCTTTAACTTTCAAAGAGAGAGCCCCCAGGGTGTTGAAAAAGAATGTCCTGGATTGTAAAACTGGTAAGAGGCTTTTAAAAAATTTACATCTCAGAGGACAGAGAAATAATTTACAATGGCAAGTTTTCTAAAGTAAATGCTCTAAGAAAAGGAAAGTCAGGGACGCAGAGTCAGAAAGAAGCCTGTCTAAAGTTTAGACAAGCTGAGGTGCACATTCAGGTCAACTTGGTCAGAGTGAAGTTTAAAGTCTAGTCATTCTGACACAAAATATTTTGCTACTTGTATTGAAAGAATTAGACAGCACATCCTAACACATCAAATTTCATGGATATTGCTGGGCAATAATACATATTTATTGAATACATGTTCTGTTCATGAAAGACGGAAATCCCCTGAATTTTATCGAGAGTTAGATCCAGGAATAAAAATTTAAATTTAGCCATACACATACATACTATAGTTCATACAGCTGCTCCTATATGAACAAACACAATGTTTTAAGATACATGATGATCAACTACACAAGACTACTTGAAGAACACCACTCAATATCACCCCTTCCACATTTTGCTCGGAGGCACACTCTCTCCTTATTGAAACTCCTGAATTAAAGAAGAGTGGATGGGAGCTTAAGCCACGTGCTCTTGCTCTTTTGAATTCACCCTTGCAAATAATGGCCTCAGAGACTTCTCAAGACTTTTCCAAATGTATTTAAGTATTTTTTTCTCTCATTAACTTGGAGAGGGAATAAAAACAAACACAGTCCCACATTTTAAGGGCAATGGACTGAATTCTTATAGATTCATATATCCAGCACCTAAAATACCCAGTTTAAAGAAGACCAGTGATTACACATTCAGATAACAAGGTAATCGTTTTTCTCCAGTTTGTATAGCAATGAGATAGTAAAAGAATGTTACCTAGAGAGGATGTGGGCTAGAGAGATAAATAAAAGCAAATCATAGCCTGTGGAAACTTTTCATTAACAGTAAGTGAAATACTGTGAACAAGGCACTTGGCATCCCACTATCTTACAATTTTTAATCTCCACATTTTCTGGGTGACACTTGGAAATATCAGTTAATATTACAGCATATATAATAAAAAATAAACTCAGAAAACAAAAACTAAGAAAACAAACATAATAACACAATCATCAAAACTTTCTTTCTGACCCATACCAACTCCAGCCACTGCCTGTTCTCTGTAATGTGGCAGTATATGAATCATGAAATTAAGAAAATAACTTAAATCATGTTTTTTTTCTAAACTAGACAATATAAGACTTCATTTTTATAATATAGTCGAACAAACAGATAATTAACAAATTGCCAGTATGGTAAACAAGCAAGAATAAAAAATAAAATTTAAAATTATGGAATAAATTAACAAAAAATGTACAGATTAATTATTAAAAATCTGAATTCTTAAAACTCGCTTTAAATCATAAAGGTATATATTAAAACAGATTTAATCAAATACATGCATAAAAATATATAATTGGAACACAGTATGTAATTCTTTTGCATACGGTCTGTAGTTTACTTCATACTACAAGAGCAGAATAGCTGCAATGGAGATTGTATGTTCCATACTGCCTAAAGCTTTTACAATATGTAGCTATATTGAAAAGCTTTGACAACCCCTGCCACAGAGCAACAATCCATGTACTTGTTGCCTGACATTTAGTGTTTCTATAAGCTAGAGTTGATTTCATAAGCTGTGTTACTGCATATTTCCTTTATCTTCCCCTTTAATATGTTTTCGCAGTAGATATTTTCATAAAACAAGAAATAGTCTGAATTGCAGTGAATAAAGCAGGAAAAAAATACTAATGATTTCAAAACATTTGCACATAATTTTACATACCTAGTTCACTCTTTGTGAAATAAGCCCTGATATCCAACATAGTTAAGTAGCAAGATGCTCACTTCATCGTGATTTATAAGATAAAAATTTAGAAACAGCTTCAATATCTGACAATGCAGAAAATCTTCAAAATACTCCAAATTACTTTTACAGAACAGTTAATTCTATGATTACATAAAGTTTTATGGCAATAGAAAAAATTGCATTAAATTATACCTAAGCCCATCAATCATGCACAGGAAGGCATCTGACCAGAAGTGACTCTTACTAGTTTATCAGAGGCAGTCTACAGAATGGACTGCTTGTGACCCTGTTTCTAGCATAGACTTTTTCATGCCTCATAGCAAAGATGTCTGGGTTTCCTATTATGTTTTAATTAAACTGTTTGGATTGAAAGCTGTAGTTTGATGAAAATTTTGGATTTGGCTGGAAGCAACTGTATAGTTTACTATCAAACATAAAGTACTTGTCACAATGTTTATCTTGTTAGTTAAGCACTCTTTTACAGATTATTTTTGTTAATACATAATAGCATATATTTATGGGGTACATGTGATATTTTTGGCACAAGCATACAACGTGTCATGATCACATCATGGTATTTGGGATATCTGTCACCTCAAGTAGTTATCATTTATTTGTGTCAATAAACACTAAAATATGTACAGCCTACATATACATCAAGTTATTTAAGTTTTTACCTATTATTCTTGCAAATAACCTATACTAATAGTTTATTTTCATTTTTGTTCTCTTATATGTTCACATTGAAAAATATGTACACACTCTAAGCTTCTCTAAATTATCTTTTTCTGATATAGTAATTTATCAAAACTAATTTTGATGACTAGTAAAGCTAATACAGTAGTCTCTAAGTATTTTTATTTCCACAGTATCAGTTATCCTCAAACAGGATCTGAAAATATTAAATGGAAATTTCCAGAAATAAATAATTCACAGATTTTATATTGCACACTGTTCTGAGTAGCACAAGGAAGCTGCACACCCATCCTTATCTGTCCTGCCTGGCACATAACTCATCCCTTGCCCAGGGTATCCACACTGTATACCTTATTTGTCATTGACATCATCTGCTCCTGGCATCCAACCATCAACATATGGCTTGCTGTTTCAGGATTACCCAAATCAGATGATTCCTCCTTCTTATGTATTTTCTGAAGTATGTCACAATACCTGTGTCATTCACCTCATCCATCTCATCGTGTTGACATTTTATCAATTCATATCATCACAGAAAGGGTAAACACAGTACAATAAGATATTTTGAGGGAGATCATACTCACATAACTTTTATAAATTGAGTAATAAATTAAAATGTATTACAGGTATGTAACATAGGTAAAAACCCAGCATACACAGGATTTGGTACCATCTTTATTTTCAAGCATCTACTAAGCGTCTTGGCAAGTATGTTCTGCAAATAAGGAGGGTTGTGCCACTAAGTGGCTAAATTTTCTCATCACCCATCACTCTAATATGTTTCAATTTTATCCCCAAGCCTTAAGGGGGAATTCTGAATTGTGGGCACTTGGTACCTCTGCTTATTATGTGTTTCTATCACTAACTGCTCAACCTTATCTCTAATCTGTCTGAGATACAATCAGGCATGATTACCGAACAATGGAAACTCAGTAAGTGTTCTTGGTGTCTAGGCAACCACAGCTGTCAATCAGTGGAGCTTGAAAAGAAGCTTTTTCAAATATTCTTAAAAAAAAAAAAAAAAAAAAAAAAAGAATACCTTCTTGAATATCTCCACTTCTCTCCAAAACCATTATTTTACCCCAGAACTAGATTGTGGTAACTGTTGCATAACTATTTTTTTAATCAACTTTTCTTATAGATTCAAGGGGTACATGTGCAGGTTTGTTACATGGATATGTTGCATGATGCTCGAGTTTGGGCGACAAATGATCTCGTCACCCAGATAGTGAGCATGGCACTCAACAGTAAGTTGTTTAACCCTTGCCCTCCTCTCTCCCTCCTCTCTTTATTAGTCCCCAGGTCTATAGTTGCTGTCTTGCATAACTGATATTCTTGCCACAGTCTCTGTCTTCTCACTTCTCTTCTGAAAAATTAAATATCCTTATGGTTACTGACTCTGAGCATTCTATATATATTTATGTCTATATTAGCCCTATTCATATACTGTACATTCTGGTTTCTGTCTTTATCATCAGTAATCTTGTTTCTATAAAGACATGGACATTTTTATTTCATCTAAAAATGACTAAAATATCTGAATGATAAGTACTCAATAAATAATTCTCTCATGGGACAAATATGAGTCAGAAGGATGGATAATAGGATGAAACGTAAACTGTTTTTATACCTTCTAATAATCTGCCTCATGCTGGCGAACAAATCTCCATGAGCATGTTGTGCTGCTGTATGGATTTCCTGAGCAAAGGGGACTGACCCCTTTTTAAAATAAATTAGCATAATAAACATTCGTGGATGCAAGAAATAGTGTCTCCCTTCTGGTTTGTGGGTAGGCTTATTTCCTGAACAGTACCACAGTGAAAGAATTTTCCCCTCTCCAAAGTCATTTCAGGATAATACATTTACCCTCCTCTCCTCAAAGAAGATTAAAGACTAAAGATAATTTCCCATTTCTTTCTCCCCAGAAGGAAGGATGGACCAAATACCAGAAGCCCTTACATGACATCAGAATCAGATCCTAATTTCAGATTTCCTCTTCTATAATACATATCACTGCATGTACAGGTAACATTTAACACTTTTTATAACATTGCAAGAGAATCATGGATTGGGGAACCAGGACTGATTATATTCTGACTGCCACTTTTGCCATAAGTAATAAACTGTCCGTGTTTCTAGTCTTATGTTTGCAAGTACTGCAAAGACTCAGACCTTCACAGTTCCTAACTCAACAGATACAATCTACCATGCTAATCTAATCTGCAACCCTCAGTCTTAATTATTTAGGCATTGTACACACTGCTTACATAAAACATTTCCCTAAATACTGGCACAGATATTTTTAAATAGACTTTTTAATTTTGAAATAATTGTATATACATGTACAGAATTAAAAAAAAACACAAGGAGACTCTTCCCAAATGATACCTTGTAAAACTATAGTATACAACATCACAATCAAGATATTCCATTTATACAATCCACCAATATTACTCAGATTTAATTGATTGCACCTGTATTTATTCATGTGTGCATGTGTGTCTGTGTGATTTTAGTACTATATGACTTATTACATGTGTAGGCTCCTATAAATTACAGGGATCAAAGTACACAACAGTTCCATGACTACAAGGAATCCTTTCACAGCTCTTTCATACCCACAACCAATTACACCACAGATAATGAATCTGTTCTCCATTTGTATAAATGTGTCATGCCAATAATATTATATTAATGAAACAACACAACATATAACCTTTGTGAACTGGCTTCTTTCCACTCTGCATAATTGTCTGAAGGTTCATCCAAATTGGAGCATGTGTCAATAGTTTATTCTTTTTTATTGCTGAGTAGCATTCTAGGATATGGACATACTACAGTTTGTTTAACCATATATCCATATAACCATATATATTCAAATGTTATCCAAGAATAACCTTTGTGTTGTTTCCAGTTTGGACCTATTATGACAAAGTTGTTACAAATATTTATGTACATGCAGATTTTATCATGAACATAATTTTCAATGTCTCTTGGACAAATGCATATGAATGCAATTACTAGGTTATATGGAAATTGCATACTTTTTTTATTATTAAGAAATTGTCAAATTGCTTTACAGAGTGTCAGTACCCGTGAACAATATATGACTGATCTCATTTGCACATATTCTTCTAAGAATTTGGTAGTGCTTTGATATTAGCCATTGTGATAGATGTATTATGATATCTCCTCATAGTTGTAATTTTCAGTTACCTAATTAATAAAGACATTATATTTTTATGTGCTGCTTGCCATCTTTATACTCTCATTTGTGAAATGTCCGTTTATGTCTTTTGCTCATTTTATAGTTGGAGTGTTTGTTTTTGTGGTCTACTTTTCAGAGTTTCATTGTATATTTTTGATACTGTAATTTTATATGTGCCTTGCTAATTGATAGATCATGTGATCTTTCTCCTTTGGCCTCTTGACATGCTAAATTACATTATTTGATTTTAAAATGCTGAAACAACCCTACTACCCAGAGAAATCCCACTTGGTCAATACATTATTGAAATCAATTTGTCAATATTTTGTTGAGGATGTTTGCATGTATAATTATGAGAAATACAAGTATAGAACTCCCACTTATAAGTGAGAATCCATGGTATTTGATTTTCTACTCCTTCATTAATTCACTGACGAGTATGGCCTTCATCTGAATCCATGTTGCAGCAAAGGATATGATTTCATTCTTCTTTCATGGCTGGATAGTGTCCCATGATGTATGTTTACCACATTATCTTTATGCAATCAACCATTAATGGACACCTAGGTTGATTCCTCATCTTTGCTATTGTGAATAGCACAGCGATGAACATACAAGTGCATGTATCCTTTTAGTACAATAATCTGTTTTCCTTTCAATATGTACCACATAATGGCACTGCTGTGTGCCATTTACATGCCACCAACAGTATATAAGCCTTCCTTTTTTCTCTACCACCTTGCAAGCATCAGTTATCTTTTTGACTTTATAGTAATAGTCATTCTTACTTATGTGACATGATATCTTATTGTGGTTTTAATATGCATCTCTCTGATGATAAGTAATGATGAGAACAAACAAATTTATTTGTTGACTGCTTGTATGTCTTCCTTTGAGAAGTGCCTGTTCATGTCACTTGCCCATTGGGCCTATTTGTTTTTTGCTGATTGTTTTAAGCTCCTTATAGATTCTGGATATTAGACCTTTGCTGGATGCAGAGTTTGTGAAATTTTTCTCCCATTCTGTAAACTGTATGTTTACTCTGAGCACTGTGTTAGCTGTATCCCATATATTATTATGATATACTTTATTTCATTCAGTAATGTGTGCATTTAACAAAAACTTTGTGTTCACCCTGTTACTTGTATATTGTTTTGAAAGTGTATGGTTTAATTTCTAAGTTCTTGAAGGTTTCCCTGTTATTGTGTTTTTATTTACCTCTAGTTTGATTTCATTATGGTCAGAGAACATACTCAGTAATATTCAAGAACAATGCTATGGGGAGTTCCTGGGACTTTCTTTTTTATCTGTCATATATTCTGGACTGGGTACTAGAGAGATCTGAAGTTAGAAGCACCAGCAAGTATAGACAAAAAAAAAAAAAAAAAGAAAAGAAAGAAAACAAGAAATGCACACTCTGTCTGTTCAGAGGACTAGAATAAAGGAAATCCAGGAGAAACCTAGTGGGAAGACTGATGCCCAGTGGCTGCAGTGGGCCTCATCTGCCTGCAGTAATGGTGGAAGCAAAGTTTTAGGGATCAAATCCACATCTAGCTTCAACAGAAGACCTGAGCTGCCTATGGCAGAGGCTACAGCAGATACCAAGCAGGCCAACCCACTTCATGCTTCACATGCATTGCAACAATTATCTTACTTGCTTATAACAGTGGCCACAGTAAAAAATGCCTACTGGCAGCATCAGACTCCTGCACACTTCTAGCACCAGAAGGACCAGTGTCTTATATCCCTTCATACAGTAGCAGAATGTGACTCAGATCTTGTCTCCTAATCCTCCAGATAACAGCAAAGAGCCACACAGACTTAGTAGTTCCTGAACCTCCATCAAGCAGCAGCAGATGATTCATGGCATGTGTCTCCTAGCTTCTACTCAAGAACATACAGCAAACCAGACCTGGTATCTCTTGAACCTCCACCTAGTGTGAAGCAGGCTGCAGTCTTCAGAAGCCTGCACTCAGTGGCAGAAAACCACTTAGGACTCTATAACTCTTGAACCTCCACCCTGGAGTAGAAGACAACTCAAGTAGATGCTCTTCTCCTTTAGGGACAAGAAAAATAGAGTGGATAACCTAGTGAAACAAAGCGGCAGTAAAAGAAACTAGTGAAAACATTCTCCATCACACAGGTCTAGCATTCCTTATCCCTCATCTAAAAATCCTCAGAGGCCCAAGGGAATGTCTTCTGCCCTGATGGGGGGCACTAGCAGATATACAATAGGAGCTCAAGTGGAACCATAAGAACAAAGCATAGAGCAGCATTACAAAGGATAAGAAAACTGAACTGTCTTTGAAACAATAGCTCACAGACTAGGTCAGAACATACATTCTGGATGACCAGCAGGATGAACAAATGATAAAATACAAGAATTAAATAAGATTGACTACTAATGAGATATCCAAATTATTCATGACACAATCAAAATTATTCATCATATGAAGAGCAAGGAGAAATACAACAGGAATGATAAAAGACAATTAAGTAAAGCTATTACTAACGTGAATCAGATGTCAGAACTCTCTGACAAAGACTTTGTATCAAACACTTTACAGGTGCTTGAAAAAGTAATTATGTATTTCCTTGGAAAATATTAGGAAAGAAATAAAATTTATTAAAATAACCAAATGAAAATCATATCACTGAGAAAAATTTAACAATAAAAATGAAAAATTCATTGAGCCTATTGGTAGAGATGAGAGAAGATATATTTAGTGTACTTGAGATCAACAGAATTTTTTCAACGTGAAAAACAGAAAGTACACTGGAAAAGAAGAACTAAAGTTTAGGGAGCTGTGACAAAATAACAGCTCTAATATTTGTATTATCAGAGACCCAAAAGAATAGGTGAAAGAATGTGAGGCTGAAAAATATTCAAATAAATAATGGTTGAACACTTACCAAATTTGGCAAAAAGCATATAAGCCTATCAATTCAAGAAGCTGTGTAAATGATAAATAGGATGAATCCAAAGAAAGCTTTACCAAGAAACAGAATAAATAAACTTTGGAAAAAAGTAGAGGCTGGGCACAGCGGCTCATGTCTATAATCCCAGCACTTAGGGAGACCTAGGTGGGTGAATCATTAGAGGTCAGAAGTTTGAGACCAGACTGGCCAACATGGTGAAACACCACTTCTACTAAAAATATAAAAATTAGGCTAGGTGTGGTGGTGTGTACTTGTAGTCCCAGCTACTTGGGAGACTGAGGAAGGAGAATCTCTTGAACCCAGGAGGTGGAGGTTGCAGTGAGCCGAGACCATACAACCTTTATAACCATAAGTTTTGCAGCAATAGGATAAGGAAAAGTGCTACTTCAGCTGAACCATAAAGACACATGCAGGCCGGGTGCGGTGGCTCACGCCTGTAGTCCCAGCACTTTGGGAGGCCAAGGTGGGTGGATCACGAGGTCAAGAGATCAAGACCATCCTTGTCAACATGGTGAAACCCCGTCTCTACCAAAAATACAAAAAATTAGCTGGGCATGGTGGCGTGTGCCTGTAATCCCAGCTACTCAGGAGGCTGAGGCAGAAGAATTGCTTCAACCCAGGAGGCGGAGGTTGCAGTGAGCTGAGATTGTGCCCTTGCACTCCAGCCCGGGTAACAAGAGCAAAGCTCTGTCTCAAAAAAAAAAAAAAGACACATGCTTTTATTTTCTCACTAAATAAACCCACAGTACTGCTTTGACTCAGGAGTTACTTGTATTTGGCTTTCAGCTGCTTCCTGATCCACATCAGCTGAATAAAGTCTTTAACCTTTGAATCACAGAAATTATTATTTTTTACTCCTGTCATATCTCAAGGTAAGAAAATAACACAAGAATGTTTACAAGATTTTGTCTTCAGCTGTATTATTTTTTATCTGTGTCTTGCAGCGTGGGGAACAGGTTGGTATGGACCAATTTTATGACAATCACTTTGTACTAGTTGGCATAGCTAGTAGAGGGACTTGAGATGAGTCCTGAACCGTTCAACATGGTGTGTAATCTTATCTTCCAGGAGCAGCCATTTGCTGTGGCAAACAACTAATTTGTTATTTTACTTTATCATTGTCATATTGTTTAACAAATATTCAGAAGAGTTTGCTTTGTCTCAGTATTGCTTAACGTAATAATAGGTGTGGATCTAATATTATATAATAGAGGCCCTTGGAAAAAAAGTAAGTTTTGGTTTTCTATCCAAGTATCTATTGTAACACTGGAGTTCATTTATCATAATTATTTATAATTACTACCTGTTTGTTTTACTAGATGTTGGAGTAAACAGCATGGCAAAGGTTATTTATCTTTATATGCGATTTGATGATTGTTATGTAACCATAAAATACAGAGATACTAATTCAGAGGAAATAGTTATACAGTACTTCCATATAAAAATGTAACAAATTAGATAATAATAGAATAATTAGAAATTTAAGTTGAACTATATATCATTTTCTTCATGTATCCCCAAATTTAGACTAAGATAAATCTGTTTTAAATATGTATGCATTTTTCTGCCAGGAGTGAAGTTCCTTGTGATTACATTTCTGTTCTCTGTTACATGCTGTTCTAATCATAAGTGAAGTTTTCAATATAATTTAAAAGGAAAACTCCAGTTGGAGATATATAAGCTGTCTCAAGAACCCCTCAAACTCAACATACCTTTAAGTAAAATGCAATCAACAGATATTCTGTTTCCCTATGATTCATTCAAGAATAGAAGAAATGTTGAGGGAGAAATGGGAAGATCAAAAAGTCAAATAACAAGAAAAACTTTGTTTTAAGGGTTTAGATTTATGGTAATATAATATTAACAATTTATGAAGGTCCATCTGCCATGCCTTTCCAAACGTATTATAGTTTCTGTGATCTTGAAGGATTGAGTGAATTTCTTGACAGAATGGTGTGTTTGATGCTAACTACAAAGAGGAACCAAGTAGCAGCTAGAACTCTATTGGTGTCCAGTGATTCTGGCTGGGTATCCTGCCCAGTTATATAACCAGAAATATGAATCAAAGTTATCCACTTTACAATGCATGGAGTAACATCCTCGCCTAGTTCTATGCAACAGTAACAGCAGGCTTTATTATTTGAAGGGGAGAAAAATGTAATGAAATAATGGTATAAGTAAAATTATTTTATTGGATTTTGATTCTGTTTTTAAACAAATAATATTTGTCTTACAACACTGTTAATTTTTACTTATGTTATCATTGGTTTTCCACATATATATTTTGAGGATATTAGCTACATTTGGTACTCTGAGTCATACAAAAATGTAGGATGCACTGTTTGTGAACTTCAGACATTTGTAATGAAATTAATTCATTTTTATAAACACTTTTTGAGTATCAACATTTGTCAAGTCCTGTTAGGTCGTGAGACAAGCATTATAGGTGAATAGAACCTACTTTCACAAAGTACGTGATAGTGATATAAACAAGTCATTCATATGAAATACATCTCTGGTGTGAACCTTGTACTACAGAAATATTGAGTAGGGGGATTTCACCTATTCTGGGTGATTAGAGAACAGATAAAGGACATTTTGACTGGTGTACATTTGTAAGAATAAATAAGCATTTATTGAATGCTCTCTGAATATGAGAAGATCCCCAGAATAATTTAGATAAAATGTCATGTTCTTTCTCCTATGTTTTCAATAAGATAACTCACAATCTATTTTAGGGAAGCCTTTGAATGAGAAGTTGGAAGAAAGATAAAACTGATGGTGGAAATCATGTATTATTGCTCTATATTTTCTATACCTTTAATGCAGTCATTGTGTCTATGGTCAGCCAGAGGTGTTTCTATCCTAAGCAAATTTGTAGTTAGTTAGCAAAGTCCTCTAATCTTTTCATGAGATTCTTATACTGTCACTCATAGCAATCACTGCTGTTTCAAGCATTCTTTTGAGACCATTGCAAAGCAGCTAGAAATTTGTTATTAAATGTTTTAAAAATGGTTCAAATAATTTAACTAAAAATATAATCCCTAATATATTTTTCTTGCAAATTTGCTTTTATCCGCATTGCTTGTTATAATTCACCAGAGGTTCTCAAATGAGATCAGAGGGCACTATGAGCATACTAAATAATAAAATGTCAACATGTTTGAATACATATCCTCCCATTATAAATTTTTCAAAAGTAAATTAAATCATCCAGATTAAATCATAGCAAGTTAAAAAAGAATTAAAGCGAAAATATGATGACTTCTTCAATGTTAATCCCACAGTGTCTGTTAAAAAGACTGTATAGAGTTGGAATTCTTGAAAAAGGTGAAATTTGAATCATTTTCACTTTTTTTAAGGGTGAAGTTTCTTCAGGACCTCAAAAATTGAATTAATCAAGGATTTGTGTCTCAAGTGCCCAACTTTTAAGGGGCTAGAAGAATTATTAAGCTACATAAGGTTATCATACTACCAGCCAAATACAAATAAAACTTAGAAATCAAGCCAAACTCAAGTGTCTGGGATAGGCATACCAAATGAACTTATATTCCCAGGATGCAATATTAAGTGTAATAAAGAACTGTTGTAAAAGTCTGTAAAGATATTAATTCATATCTAGTGAATATGAGACTGACTGAGATAATCAGAATAGTTTCAGCCTCTTTTTATAAGGGTCAATTTAAAACAATTGTCCAGAGAGCAAGACCTTTGAACTTAAAATAAACTTGAGGATATCTCCTAGAATGAGACTATTGTGGGCATTTTGCCTTTACCAAAAGGGGAGAATCCTCACTTCTCACGGGAAATGGAAGCTGAGGCATTTTTGCCTACTTCTCATACTGAGAAATTTGTAAAATTTGCAGCACCGATCTTATCTGAGGAGCCTTTCCTTTCTTTTTTGATAATTCAAAGCCTCCTAATTTACATTTTGACTTTGAGATCCACATTTCTTCCAACCCATTGCAAATTGTGTGTGCATTCAAAGTGCTCTTCACTGGGTTGTGAGCAAATATTTTAAACTAGGGCCAAAGCAACTGCCACACAGGACTTTCATTGCTTTCAAGGGGAAATGTCTCTTTAGTTTCATGCAGGTTCTCATGAAGAATTATCCTCAGAAGACTGCTAATTCATAGGCCAATGTTGTAGACACCTATCTCTCTAGAGGCTTGTGCAAGACAAAAACTATTACCATGTGATGCATGATATTTGTAAGTTATAACTCTTCTCTGTCTTGTATGGTAGGTTTTTGTTTTGTTTTACTTTTCTGCTATACCTTACACAAATCCGTTATGACTTTAGAGTCTTATGGGTTTCTTTGATTCCTTTTGTTTTTCAGTTTGGCTAATCTTGAAGCTAACAGTTTAACCTAATTCTTAAATTGGTTCCAGTCTCTCGGCCTGTCTACTTTACAGGAAAATTCAGTTCGCGCAAGTAAAAATACATTTTACCTTTTAATGTTTTAAAAACATTTGTGTAAGTAAATGAGAAAATTCAGCTATCCACGAAAAACACATGGAATCCAGCATCTTCAGCCAGGCTTTCCTCAATGTCCAAAAACATTTTGTTTTAAGGGCTTTATTACCTAGGTAAAAATGACAGAGTAATAATTATACTGAACATGGAGAAATTATTTTAGAACTAAAATATTATATATCCTGAGTATGACAAATTTGCTTTAGCCACAATTAAAAGAACTTGTGTATACTACTTGACACATGATAGTATTAAAAGTGTTGAAGAAAGAGAAGACTGCTGATATAGCATTTTTGAAAATGAAAACTCTTAACTGGATTTCACACTATAAAAGCTGAAAATATTTTAAAATTATACAATAGCATTGGCTACAAAGATGCTAGAATACAGTATATTAACCATTTTGGTTATCTTGTCTTCAGTGTATTTTACCACTTATCTTAAAAGTGAGTATCTGCCATGTTTGTTTAAAAAAAGTCATGTCTGTGATATTCTGTTCTGAAAAGACTTATGGTTATAGCATAAAATATAAAATAACTCTTTAGCTCAAGATGATACTTACAGGAAAAGTTGTTTCACATGGTTTTAAAAAAAGGCATTTATTAAAAAGTATTCTTGACATACTACGAGAAATTTCATAAAATATGAATTTACAAGAATGAAAATTGTAGATAATTTTAGTAAATTCACTTATGTGCATTTTTATGTACATAAATAGATTTATCCATGTATGTAAAGACACATACAAATGTATGTGCACAGGTGCACACACACACACACACACAATGCAAATATGTACACATATCTATTTAGTAGACTACCCAATTGTCCAAGAAAAGTGTTGTTGTTTTTAATGAATATCCACATTGTAGGTAATACGTAGAATTGTGCATTTATTAATTGTTCCATATATTAATATTTAGATTATATTATTTATATTTTGATATTTAAATAAGTGTTATTAAGACTTGAATTACAAGTTTTCTTTTATTCTTATTGAGAATTCATGATTTTTTTTTAATGTAGATCCTGTGCTTAGAATTCTTCAGAGAAACAGTACTAATACATAGATATGTAGATTAACAAGAGGATTTACTATGGGAATTGACTCATGTGATTGTGAAGTTGAGGAAGTCCCATGACATACCCTCCACAATCTGGAGAAATGGGAAAGCCTGGGGTGGTAATTTAGTCTAAATGAAAAGTCCTGAGAACCAGGGGAGCCATATGGTGTATGACCAAAGGCCTGAGAACAAGAGGAGACACTGGTCTATGTCACTGAGTGTGAAAACATTAGGACCTAAAGTTCTGATGTCCAGAGGAAGGAGGGGATGGGTGTCCCAGCTCCAGAACAAAGAGATAAATCACCTTTTCTCTATCTTTTGTTTTATCCCGATCCTCAAAGAATTAGATACTGCCTATACACTTTGGGTAAAGACAGATTTTCATCACTCAGTCTAATGATTCAAATGCTAATATCTTCCAGAAACAACCACACAGATATATCCAAAAATGGTGCTTTACTAGCTATCTGGGTATCACTTAGCTCAATCAATTTGACACCTAAAATTAATCATCACAACCTCCATCCACAAAAAAGTTTCATAATAGTAATAACTGAACATAATTATTGAGCACACACTGTATTTGGTAGGGTTTTTTTTTTTAGTGCTTTATATGAATTATCTCATTCCTCCTCACCCCCATGCCAACTGGTAGGCAGTTATTTCCAGTTTGCAAGTGAGGACACTGAGCACTGAGAGATGAAGTAACTGGACACATAAGGTTCCTCAGCAAGTGAAGCCACATTTTGAATCTAGTGTTTTGTCTGCAGAGCTGTTGCTCATAGACACTGCATTATGTGAAGTTAGTGTTTGAGCCTCCCAGGAAAACATAGTGTATTTTGTAACTGTTAGGGGAAGAAGCAAAGGAGAAAGGACTTACAGAGTGCCTACATAAATTGGTTATGAGTAACATATAAACTGGGAACAGCAAACTGCAGGAGGCCTCTGGGGAAGCAAACTTCTCATGTTCCAGTGCTGGGTGATCTAGGCTCTGTTACATAAACATTGTGCTCAAGGACGTAAAAACCCCTTCATAGCATTATGACATAGCCAGACTTGTAGGCTTCTTGTAAGGCCCGTGTTCCAGCAGCTGCACATAGATAATAAACTAAAGATAACCACATATTCTTGTTTGGTGAAACTCCCAAACAGCCACTGTTATCAAACTTTAAAATGACACACCATTTCTGGCTCACTGATTCACCCCACCATCATGTCATCCTCTCCCCACCATCATGCCACCCCTACCCTATAGATCGAAGTGATTGTAGCCAATGAATACTGTGGTGAATAACTAAGCTCGGGGCCTTTACTACCTCCATTAAAAGTGATGGTCCCCTGGTGCCACTTTCATTCTTAATCTTTTTCTCATTCACTCATCGCCACCAAACTCGGGGTACACACGGGTGTCGTTTGGGGCTGGTTCCCTAGAGTAGCCATTTACAATTTGTTTTCATAAACAAGAAATAATATTCTAGGTCACTGACTGATGAAAATCATCTGTGGAGCCGTTTCCAGAGATGGGAGGAGTTCAGACAATGGATTGTTTTTCAGGGTTCAGTGTCTTCTTCTCTAAAATGATATATATTCTCTCAATATAGTTTATTAATGAGATTTGAAATTAAACTATGTAAAACACTTGCACACACTCAATATGATATATGATTCTAAGCTCTCATTAATAGTATTAAAAATATGTGTAATAATCTTCAAAATCATAAAAACTATAATTTTACTTGGAATATGAAATTTCTAATTTTGCTAATTCACTTGTCAATATAGTGTCAGTTCTCTTAAATATATTTAATTTTAAAACATGAGAAAATAGATGTGAAAGCAGAAATCTTAAACAGCTTTATATTTATTTATTACTTACTGGACAAATTTAAAACTTTTAAAAAGTAACGAGTATTAAATATCTGGCCAAAAGTCAAAAGAGATTTTACTCTCCTCGCTGAGCCCCATGTAAATAATTGATCATATTTTTAATATGACAGGTGAAATATTCAAAAGTCTGACAAAGACTTTCTTTAAAAGTTTTCCAACAAAGTTCAAATAGTTCTCCTGTTCCAATGAAACTAAGTTAGCCTCACATCCTAGCTCCTTTGGTTTGTTGACTTTCTTTTGGTGAAGCTATCTTTAATACACAGAGTTAATTAAAAAAAAAATACGTTTGCCCTAAATGATCTCTGGAGACATAATCTGGCCACCATTTTCTTAGAGAAAAAATGACTTTTCTTTTTTCCCTCTTGTAAACTTGAAATGATTGTCATTATTGATCTCAAATTATTACATTTCATTTTTCATTTGGACTGAAATGTGAGCATTCTTTAGTTCCTAGGTGAAAAGTGGCAAGCATGAGAAGTTTCTAACAGTAATAAGATATACAAAGTTTTTGAATAATACATTACATATTAATTTCATCATCTAATTTGCAAAAACAGATATAAATTATCTCAGGTGGAAAATAATTTGCTTCATGTTGTCTTATTATTTAAATGATGGTTTAACTCTATTTTTTCCTTCCAAATTAAGGATTAATATCATTTAGAAATGGCCAGTAATTTCAGACTACTCAGGCATGGATATTCAAGAATCTTTTGGAGCAAATGCTTGCTATGTCCTAGAGATTGCATATTGTGTGCATAGTGTGAAATGTCGTTATATTCCTTCAGTGATCTCTTTCAGTTGAAATATCATGGGTGCTTACACCAAGTCAATCAGCATAACTTAAGCAAAATCCCCTGGAATGACTTCACATCTTTGCAGACTGTCTTTGGAAATGAGAAATCTTTTGTATTATAAATGTGAGTTAATTTTTTATGTCATTAAATTTTTTATTCCTATGCTAAAATAGAAATAAAGAAGATCCCTTAGGCAAGACGTCCAAGTAACATAAATGAAAAGAAAATTAAAGCAAAATGAACTTAAAACTTAAGAGTGGATGGAGACAATATTGGCAATTTTGAAGGAAATATAAGGATGATAAAATATATTAGAGATATATTTTAAGAGTTGGGATTCAATATCAAAGATGCCAAAAGACAAAACCTGCAAGTTTTTTGTCCCTTTGTCTACGTTTCTTTTTTCAAATCTTAACAACCCAGATGGATACATCAATTCCAAAGTCCCAGAATTATTATATTATACTTCCCATATTGCATATTACATTTTATCTTATGTTCTAGCCATCTGCATTCTTGTATGTTCTCCTAGCATAATACAAAGACTGTAACAGACTGTTACAGTCTGTTGAAGACTGTAACAGAAAGACTGTTCTGGTGTTGTCATTTGGTTTCGTTTGTTCAATACTTTCATACCTTCAGCACATAACTAAATTACATCATATATACTGGGTTCCAAATAAATATTTGATGAATTAATTCTTAGTCGATTATCTGGCCCTTGTCATTAATCCAAATCCTGCACATTGCTATATGTGTTACGTCTCAGCCATATTATAGTTTTATTTATAATAAACTATAGTTTATTTATAATAAATATAATTTATGTTTAGTACTGTTTTACGAAAGAGAATCCAAGGCATTTATTAGGACATTTCCAGTTGTCAGTGTAGTCAGATTTGAAATAACTGATAAGAATAGCAGAGGTCAAATTAGTTGAAAATTCAAGATTTTTTTAAAAATTGCATTTTTTAAAGAATATACTCATTTAATTACTGAATTTATATTTTTAAATAATAATTCATTAAATCATAAAGTTAACATTAAATTAAAATGTGCACCATCTGGTTTTAATAAACTCATGTTATCACTACTAAATAATAAGCAACTATTTGATCAGAGGTTTTTTTCCTTAAGATTTTATTTAGGCAAGGCAAGTTTGCATCTAGGGTATATAAAAATAAATATTCATACTCTCTGAGATAAAAAAGAAACTTCTCAGTAAACTGAAATAATACAATATGCTCATGAACAAACTTGAAAACAATTTATCAAATAATTATTCTTTACAGTTTGAATTTTTTATATGTTTATGTTGAATTTATTTCATTTCATGGTCTAATGAGAAAATCTTTTTATTTCTTGCTTTCATCTGCTGATTTCAATCTCAATAAGATTTCTATTTAAAAATACTATGAATTGATAAACACTCTCATTTTGGATCATGCTGAACCAATTGAGTCATCAAAATGAATGCCTTTTTTCTCATAACAGCACTCATAAAAAAATGTCCATAGCATCTTGAACATGGACTTTCACACTTTTGCTGAGTTGTTTTAACCTTTTAGTAGATAATACATACTTTAAACAATAAGATAATTTTTCTTTTGATCTCGCTGCAGTTTTGTCCTTCCTTAATGGTCTCACCTGTCAAAGGATAAAATGTAAATGTTTGAGGTGATATCAACATTCAAAAGAATTTTTATGGCTTACAAAATATGCTAATTAAAATGAAATGTTATATTTTTATTAAAGTTTTTTCTTTGACATAATGTTTCATCTTTTGACATAATTTATACTCAGAATTTCTATTCACATCTAACATGATGTGTTTACAGACAATCTTCACTTTGCATGGTTGTGATATATGTGGATTTCAGTTACTATAGTTTAATCATTGACACCAGACATTCAAGAAGTGGTTCAAATTTCATCATTTATCTTAATACGAACTTTCCTCTTTTTCTTAGTTTATTAACATTTACCATCATCATTATTATTGGATGTTGCATTCTAGCAAACATATTTGCGATGTCTTTGAAAAGAAGATAGAATTTTTTCTTCTTTTGTCTGTTAAAGATGTTAGTTTCATTTATTGATGTTTAAATATTAAACCAGGTTTGCTTTCTTAGAATAAAGTTGATTATATGATGACGTAGTTTACTTGTTTATATATCTTTACATTTAGCTCATTAATATTTTAATTTTTCATCTATTTTCAGAAAGACAATTAGGTTTTAATATACCTTTCTTGCAATATCCTTGTTTTTGCTATAGAAGATATACTGTTTTCATAACAAGTAGGAGTCCATGTTTTTGGAATAATGTATGATAATTTACATTATTTTACAGACTTTTAAATTTTACCTGAATATAATTTTCTCCAAATATTTATTAATATATTCATTATTATATTTAAAAGTATATCCAGGATCCATGTGATGGCAGTAGTTTTATTCCTGTTACTATTACTGTGTGCTTTTTCTCCCTTGAAAATCTCAATTTTTCTAGCATTTCATTAGGTTTTTCAAAGTACTAGTTTTTAATTTTGTAGCTTTGTAGTATTTTGATTTTCTAATTCATTAATCTATTTTTATCTTTTCATTTTCTATCACTTGGATAGGATTAATTTGTGGAATTTTCTGTTTTTTTGAAGTGAACTTTTACATCATTTATTTTATCCTTTCTTTTTCTAATAGATTCATTTAAGATTTAAAAATCTGTTAAGTATGGCGTTAGCAGGATCCCAGAATGTTTAATAATGTCATACTTTTAGTATTAGCTTCAAAATGTTTTCTAACTTCAATTGGTTTCTTCTTTGACTCAGTAATAATTTTAAAATGTATTGCTGAAGTTATCAAGATCTCAGCCTTTCCTAATATTTAATTATAATTGTTATTCATTATTGTCTTAATTCAACTGAAAGAGAGAATATGACCTGAATAACTTATTATTTGAAAACTTGTGAGCTTTATATTATGGCCCAAAATATGAACAATTTTGGTAAATATGTGACTTCAAAATATGTATCTTTATGTTTTTAGCTGAAGTAAATAGGTATGTGTGTGTCTTTTTATACACATGTATATAAAATGTGTATAGATATGTTGTTAATAATTTTAGCTAAATATTCTATAAGCTTACTCATACTTTCTCTGCCTGTTTTATCTGGTATTCACAGAAATATTAGGAATATCTCTGGCTACGATTTGGAGTTTATCTGTTTTAGTTCTGTCAATTTTTATGTTATATATTGAACCTGTGTTATTAAGTGCAAATAAATTAAGAATTGCTATATTACCTCAGTGAAAAAACATTACAAGCATTTTGTAGTGTTTCTCTTTATTATAATATTCCTTCATTTGTTTCCTTTGTCTGATATTTATACAACTATACCAGTTTCTTTATTTGCCGGTATTTGTATGATATGTTTTTTCATCCTGTAAAATGTAATCATGTAATGCACTTTAAAAATTTTAATTTGTGAATATTTAACACTTCACAGGAATATTTAGTCTATTTATATTTAACGTTAAGCCTGAAATATTTTGGATTCTATCCATCATTTTCCTATTGTTTTCCATGTTATATATTCAGTATATGCTATTTTTCTCCCTCTCTCTCCTTAGCTTTCTTTTTCTTTCTTTCTTTTTTTTTTTTTTTTTTTTTGGTTGCAGAAAAGTGATTTTATTTAAGTAGAGAAAAGAGAAGGGAAGGAGAAGAGAAAAGGCTTCCAGGAAGAGTCAGGAAGGGGATTCCAGAGGGGAAACCCAGAAATAGCTTTCTTTCAAATAATTTGGTTAATCTACTTGCCTTTGCTATGTGTTTATTGTATTTACCATTTTTATTATTTCTGTGTTAATAGGAAAGATGAAGAAAATATCACAGACCAAAGAACACTAAAGGGACATAAAAAACAGAATGGGCTGTATTATCTTGGATATAATCATGGAACAGAAAAAGTGTTTATTGAATAAACTAGGGAAAATTAGATAAAGTCCAAAGTGTATTTAATGCTGAAACAACAAATGGATTTTGCAGTTTCGAGAAATGTACTGAAGTAATATAAGATGGTAATACTGAGGGAAACTGAAACTCAGTAGTAATATATGGAAATGTTCTCTACAATCTGCAGAAATCACGAAATCAAAAATATTCCAAGATAAAATGTGTGTTTAAAAATTTAAGTTAGTAATGTGGCCATGACCTAGAAACAGCTAAGATTATAAAGCACTTTAATGTCATTATCTCCTCCCATTTTTTATATTTTAATAATTTATTTCTCATAATTCTTCAAGCTCCATTCTTACATAATATTAAGTAAATAAAAAGTATGAATCTGCATGGTATTACTAAAGATTGTTCTCAGAGTTCAGGATTAAGAAATTATTACTTTACTCTGGAAAATGTTTCAATTTACTTTATTTGATAATGGAAGTTTTATAATTTTGTTTATTTGGAAAATGTGTTTTGTTACAATGCCTTTTCATAGTATAGTTTTATAATGTTCAAAACACTCACATCTCCCACAGAAAACATCTTATTTTTTTTGGCAGCAGGCACATTGCAGTCATAGTAGACAAAGTCAGTAACCACAGTTATCCTTGGTTTGGACTATCTTCAAAATACATCATTCATGCTACAGAGAGGTTGAATGAATAATTTGGGTACCACAGCATAGAACACTGCCTCCTCACAGAAATTTCAGATTCCTAAGAGTTAATTAGTAGCTATCACCACTGCACAACTGATGTCACTTTGATTTTTTGAGCTTTCTCTTTTGTGTATATATGTACATATTATATGCACATTATTTTTTAAAAGTAACTGATTTGTTTTTATTTACTAAATATGAATTACATTCAAATTCTACCTGTCAAAACATTATGTTAAGCTTCCCCTTGCATTGTTGGTATTCAGACATTCAAAAAACATGCCAGTAAACATGTACAGGAATCCTTCTGGAGAATCCTCACTGAAACTTTATTCTATTTATTGGGTGTGAATTTACAGTTCAGCTTCTAAGAGGGCAATTCTACTTTCCTTATTTTAAAGTTATTTTACCAGCAATTAGAAGTCTGGAAACATTAAAAGAAACATCAATTGAGAGTAAGCGTTCAACCCTAGTCTGTAGGGAAGAAATTTCCCAGTATGATGCATAACTTAACAAAAGCATTGCTAGTAGCAGAGAAAAAAAAAAACTTAAGATCATAGGAAGTGTTGGTATTTGCAAGCTGAAATTTTAGTAATAAAAAAATGATGAATTTGTTTCCAGAGAGTTAAAGTAACCACATTGTCAGGACAGTAAGAAGTACAGAATTATAGATGTGTGTGTGTTTTATTTTGAAATGTTAAAAAAGCTAAGAGTCTTGTTAAAACATTTGAAATATTTGGTGATTTTTTGCAATTTTACAAACAAGCTCTCTCTCTATGTGTGTATATATATATGTACATATATATTCACACACACACATATATACAGATGTGCATGTATATATATCAACACATGTACATACATATATAGGCTCACACACCTGTAGCTTCCAAATGGGTATATTTATATATTTAAATATGAACAATATTTGATAATATTAAAAATCATGTTATGTGTTATATATTTCAAAATATTCACACACGAGTGCGTACATTATGTATTCATATATTATATATAATATATATGTGTGTGTGTGTATGCCTGTAATGACTGGGCAACTTTACTGTTATAGCAATATCATTTGTCAGACAGCTTAATGAGATTTCTTATAAAATTTTATCTGTCAGTTAGCTACTATGTGATGAATGGAAATACAAAGATGAATAAAAATATTTGTGTCCTTATGAAGCATGCATTGTAGAGCTTGATGAATTAACTATCAGAGGTAATAATAGCAATAATTAGGCCAAGTAAGGATCATCAATTTTGATAAGTAAAAAAATGGCCAAGTAAATACGCACAAAATGATTGATTTAAATACCCCTATATATGTGAAGAATGTGATGTTTTAAATGCCTGGCCTTCCATAGAAAATATGTGCCTGCAAATAATACCACCAGTTTATGGCTGAAAGTTTCTTAATGTTAAACAATTCTGTATTATAAAATAAATATTATTGCTTACCTAAAATTTTCTTTTAAATGACTTTGCCAAAGAACTAAGTGATCTTGTATGACTTTGCATTGGTTCCTGTGCCTCAGAGACAATGGAAACGTGAGAGAGCAGATGGTGTAAACATATCAGATGTTAACCAGGCATATCTTTGTCTCACCTGGATTGTCTCCCCTCCCCAACACAACAGTGCTCACTGGTGTCAGGTCTTGCTGTCACACAGCTCTCCTTTGAATGTTTTCTCCTCTTCTTATAATAATTGTATATTTGTAAAACACTTTTTGATTTGAAGTCTATTTCTACAAATAATATTTCAGCAATTTTCCAAAAAGAAGTGAGAGTTTGGTGAAAATAGTATAGTATTACCAAATCCAAATACATATTTTTTTGTGTGTATTTGTGTGTCTGTGTAAAATCCCCAAGGATTGACAGCAGGTGTTGTTTAGAAAACAGATATAATGATAATGTGACATTTTAATACAATCACAAAAAAGTCCAGAACTATTTTAATTTACTCATTTTCAGGGGCTTGTACATATCTACAAGTATTTGTTAAGTAATTGTGAGAAATAAATTTAAAACAATATTATGCACAATTTAGAAAGAAAAGAGCTAAATAGCTACAAAATCTAGAAAGAAAAGAGATAACTACACCTTTTCATTTCAAAATCATGAAGTAGAAAATTACTGTCTTTGTTGTGGGAAAAATAAGCCAGTGTCTTTATGAAGATAATAGAAATAAATACTAACAATTGAGTATTATCATTAGCTTATCATTGATATGATCCATTTCAAAATAGTCATAAGACTCTTACCAATGATTATTTAATTAATTCCCTCAAAGGCAATTCATTGACTGCACCTTTATTTCTAGATACTAAAATAGACAATAAGGGCAAATTAATGAAATACCAAAAATAATCAAAAGCATAATTAAGAAACAAATTGAATAATTATAATTCTTATATGTAGTTTAAAGTGGAGGTAATGATTCCTATATAAGTTCATCATAAAAAAAAAAAAACCTGTTCTAGTTTACTGGGGTTAAAGACAGTTTATCTTAGTAAGAAGTATATTAAATAAGAAATTGAAGAATATAAAGAGTAATCAGTGAAATGTAAATAACTGAATGCTTTCCAGGCACCATATAGGTGGATATGAATGTGAGTTACAACAAATAATAGTGGTAATGGCAAGAGAAGGTTAAGATAAGGCTGTAGCAATAAGCCACAGTCAGATGGTATAAGATGTTGTAAATGAAGGGTCATTTATTCTAATGATAGTGGAAACATTCAGAATATCTTAGGAAGGTGGTATGTTAATTTTTTAAAAGATTTTATTGCAACAAAAAACTTTTTACTATACACAATTTCAATAAGCAAAAGCTGGCTCAAGTCTAAATGTCCTCCAATATATTTTTGGATATGCAGGTTTTTAGAATTAAAGCAAGGTAAGTCACAAACTGGGATCTATTTCTAAATGGAACAGCACAGAAAAAGAAATGTTAATGCAAAATAAAATATTTTTGTGATTCATTCTACAGACATTAAAATGAAAAATAAGGAAACACGAACAACTCTATTCGTACGTATTCAAAATGTGGATGTAATGAACCAATTCCCTGAAAGACATAAACTACAAAATCTTACACAAAAAGAAATAATCTATATATACCTATATCTAATAAATACATTGAATAAATAATAAACTTTCAGAAAGTGATGGTTCTCTTAGTTTCAGATGAGCTTAGATGGTTTCACTGGCAAGTTCCACAAAAATGTTCAAAAAAAGAATTAATATCCATTATTCACAAATTCTTTTAACAAATGGAAGGAGAGAAAATACTTCCTAACTCATTACCTGAGGCCAGAATTACTCTATTATCAAAGACAAGTAAAGACACGTAAAAATAGAAAACTACAAAAAAAAAAATCTGTCTTGAAAATAGGTGCAAATGTCCTCAACGAAATCTAAATGGAAAGTAACAATATCTGAAAAGAATTATACACCACCATCAATTGGGATTTATTCCAGGTGTGTAAGCCGGGTTCAACATTTGCAAATCAAGCGATATAATTAACATTATCAACAAGCAAAATGAAATGGATATGATCGTTTCACTTGATGCAGAAAATGCATTTGACGAAATCTAACATGTATTAATGAGAAAAACTCACAGCAATCTATAAATATTGTGAAACTTCCTCAACTTGATCATGATCATCTAAAGAACAATAGAGCTAATATCTTACATGAAAATGAAAGATCTATCTATTGTGAAAGATATGAATCAAGGACAAGACACTAGCTTATGAAGATAAATCTGTAGTAAGTGTAATGAAAATCCCTCTCGTTAGGATTAATAGCCTATTGTACACTCATAAAGAAAGGATCAGCAAGTTTGAATATGATCAGTAAGTTTGAACAACTGTGCTTTAAATATGTTCAGTTTATTGTTCAAAAATTATACTCTGATAAAGCTGAAAAGATACCAGAAGAAATAGCAAACTTATTTGCCGTATAACCATGACCTATTTTTAAAGGACAGCAGCTAAAAATATAAACAAATTATATGTAGCTGCCAAAGTTTGTGAAACTACACAATAAGTTAGCACCAGCAAATGTAACTTTTTTGTTTGTTTGTGGGAAAGGATCAAGATAATAAGTAGTATATAAAAAAGTTGGTGGAAATTCTCCTTACCTGATTTCAATCCATGCAATTCAGTTAGTCTTTTAGGCGTTCAGTAAGTATATCCACAAAGAGCTGTACACCATGCTAGGTAAAGTAAGCGATGTGAACATGACACCGGCATGATCCCTACTTTTATAGTCCATGATTAATGAGAATGAGAGCAGACACAGATAAATAAGAATACAGTGCAGTAGGTAGCATAGCAGAGATGTGATTGAGTAACAAGCCCAATTAAGTGCTTTGGAAACACAGGAGATCCATAGGCCTCCTGATGATGTTTGATGATGCTGGAAAAGGTGGCCTTAAAGTTGGAACTTGAAAGATTGGGATTAGAGTTCCTTGTGATGTGGTATTTTGTGGTGATCTAAACAAATGCAATGCAACATGAAAAGAAAGAAGCATGAAACATAAAATAAGCATTGTTTATTGTAATAGAGGCTTTATTGCCACAATCAACATCTTATTCATTATTGAAAGTATAATTGCACCTGTAAAAAAAAAAGGATACTTGTGACATGTTTTCATTTTAATGTTAAAATAATTAAGTGTATATAAGTTAGGATACATACACAAATTTTTATTGTTCCTTGTTCTATGGTTCTTTTTTTTTTTTTCTTTTTAAGACCAAATCTCACTCTGTTGCCCACACTGAAGTGCAGTGGCATGATCAAGGTTCACTGCAATTTTGACCTCCCCGGGCTCAGATGATGCTCCCACCCCACCCTCCTGAGTAGGTGGGACTACAGCTGAGCACCACTATGCCTGGCTAATGTTGGATTTTCTGTAACTAAGGGATTTTGCCATGTTGAACAGGCTGGTCCCAAACTCCTTGGCTCAAGTGACCTACCCACTCCATCTGTGCTTTTTGCAGAAGACATGATCTTGTTCTTTTTTATGTTTGCATAATATTCCATGGTGTATACGTTCCATATTTCCTTTATCCAACCTGTCATTGATGGACATTTAGACTGGTTCCATGTCCTTGGTACTGCTAACAAGTAGGGCTCAATAATGATTAAAGCATATGCTGCTCTAATCCCTGCTGTTTTATGATTTTTATAGCTTAACTTCTGCATATATTTGAGCAACAGTTTAATTGTATATATTAAGCACTATTTATTTTTCATGGTAAAATTTAATTGTATTCAGTCCAGTATTAAATATTACAAAATATATAATTCCATCGAGTAGGATCCAAAATGTTTTTTTTGTGAAAGCAAAAAGAGTATTACTTTTCCTTTCATTTAAGCCTCCCAAAAAAACACACTTGTGTCTTACTCTCTGTTCAAATAATATTTCTATTAATTTTGACTCTTTTTTAGCATATTATTCTGCCAACACTTCTGTGAAACTAAATAGCTCTTAAATTATGTAAATTTATCTAATAACATTAATTTGTTCTGACATACACTCTGTGAAATAATGAATGTTGTTGCTGTTTGTTGTTAATATTTTTATTGCTGTTGTCACTAGACTTTAAAACAGCAAGGATTTTGTATATTAGGCGTATTAAAACATATTAAAATAACTTTATGTTTAGCTTTATTAAAAATCAAGCAATTTAGTTTGTTACTCATCCGAGTACATACAATAACAAAAATCTTCAAGCCAGGCTTGGAGCCTCACATCTGTAATTTCAGCACTTTGGGAGACTAACATGGGCAGATCACTTGAGGTCAGGAGTCTGAAAATAGCCTGGCCAACATGGCAAAACCCGTCTCTACTAAAAATACAAAAAAAATAGCTGGGCATGGTGGCATGCACCTGTAATCCCAGCTACTCAGGAGGCTGAGAGAGAGTAATAGCTTGAACTGGGGAGATGGAGGTTGCAGTGAGCAGAGATCATGCCACTGCTGTCCAGCCTGGGTGACAGAGTGAGAATCCGTCACAAAAAAAAAAAAAAAAAAAAAATCTTGAGTAAACATGTGAATTAAGAATTTCTTTGTATTGATCACAGATTGGTACTTTGTCCCACATGAATATGCTGTATACAGTTGGCCCTGGAAACAACATGGGTTTCAACCATGTAGGTCCACTTACATGCATATTTTCTATTGCCTGTGTCACTCTTGAGACAGTAAGGCCAATCCCTCTCTGAAGTCTACTCAACATGAAGATGATGATGATGATGAAGATCTTTATGATGATCCATGTCCATTTAATTAAGAGTAGATATATTTTACTTGTGATTTTCTAAATCAAATTTCTTTTTTGTAGCTTACTTTACTGTAAGAATACAGTATATAATAAATATAAGATACAAAATATGTGTTAATTGACAATGCTATTGGTAAAGTTTCAGGTCAAGAGTGGTCTATTAGTACAGTAGTTACATTTTTTTGATAGGTAAAACTTATACTTGGATTTTTGACTATGTGAGTGGGAGTCTGTGCCCCAGCTTCTGCATTGTTCAAGGGTAAATTGCATTTTTTTTACACATTGATGAATGAATAGGAAATCATTGTAAACGTACCAAGAACATACACTGAAGAAAAGACAGTCTCTTTAATAAATGATGCTGGGAAAACAGGATATCCACATGTGGACAAATGAAACTAGATTCTGTCTCTCTTCATGTACAAAAATCAAAACAAAATGAATTAAAGACTTAAATCTAAGACCTCAAACTATGAGACTACTATAAGAAGGCATTGAGGAAAATGTCTAGGATGTTGGTCTGGGCCAAAATTTCTTGAGCAATACCCTAGAAGCATAGGCAACCAAAACTGAAATGGACAAATGGGATCACATCAAGTTAAAAAAATACTGCACGATAAAATATACAATTAACAATGTGAAGAAACAACTCACAGACTAGGACAAAATATTTGCAAACTACCCATCTGACAAGGGATTAATAACAAAACTATATCAGGAGCTCAAACAACTTTACAGAAAGAAATCCAATAATTTGATAAAAAATAGGTGAATTATCTGAATCGGCACTCCTCAAAAGAAGTCATACAAAGGGCAAACTGTCCTCAACATCATTGATCATCAGAGAAATGCAAATCAAAAACTACAATGAGCTATCATCTCAAAGCAGTTAAAATGGATTATATCCAAAGGATAGGCAATAACAAATGCTGACAAGGTTGTGGAGAAAAAGAAACATTTATACACTGTGGGTGGAAATACAAATAAGTATAAGCATTATATAAAACAGTGTGGTCATTCCTCAAAAACTAAAAATCGATACTTTAGGAGGCCAAGGCATACAGATCACCTGAGATCAGAAGTTTGAGACCAGCCTGACCAATGTGGTGAAACCCTGTCTCTACTAAAAAGACAAAAATTAATAGGGTGTGGTGGCAGGTGCCTGCAATCCCAGCTATTCAGGAGGCTGAAGGAGAATAATTGCTTTAACCAGGGGTGTGGAGGTTGCAGTGCACCAATATCATGCCACTGCACTCCAGTATGGGTGACAGAGTAAGATTTTGTCTTAAAAAAAGCCCGAAAAGACAGAAAAAAAAAAAAAAACCCGAAAAGCTAAAAATTGAGCTGCCATGTAATACAGCAATACTACTGCTGGGTATGTACTCAAAAGAAAGAAACTCAAGATATCTGCACTTCTGTATTTGTTGCAGCACTATTCACAGTAGCTAAGATTTAGAAGCAACCTAAGAGTTTGTTTACATATAAATGGATAAAGATAATGTGGTACATACACATAATGGAGTACTATTCAACCATAAAAAAAGAATGGGATCCAGTCATTTGCAACATTACAGGTGTAACTGAAGATCATTACATTAAGTGAAATAAGCTAGGCATAGAAAGACAAACACCGCATGTTCGGATTTATTAGTGAAATCTAAAAATGAAAGCAGTTGAACTCATGGGCATAGAAAATAGACGGATGGTTATCAGAGGCTGGAAAGTGTAGTGAGGGTATAGATGGAGGTGGGATTAGTTAATGGGTACAAAAACACAGTTAAAAAGAATGAATAAGACATACTATTTATTGCACAGTAGGGTGGCTGCAGTCAATAATTTTACATTTAAAAATAACTAAAATAGTTTAGTTGGATTGTTTGTGATACAAAGTATCAATACTTGAGGGGATGGATAGCCCATGATGTCCATGATGTGCTTATTTCTCATTGCATACCTATACCAAAGCATCTCATGTACCTCACAAATATATACACCTAGTATGTACTGACAAGAAAAAAAACTAAAAAAATAAGAAAAATAATAATTATAAAAAGAAAAAAAGAAATCGCCGTAAAATGATTATACTACTAAGGCCTCAATAGAACATTTGGCATCAATATTATGCTTATGTTACTAACAAAGAATCAATTTTAAAAGCACAATTGTGCAGTATCCTTCATGGTGATTTTTGATTTTATGTATTCAATGTTATATAAAAAATAAATAAATAAATAAATGCCAAGTAGAAAAATGGGCATATACAAAAAGGTTATTATCTAATGACAAAAATATACAATGTTATTGGAATGAATTATTTTATATTTAATTTCTATCTTAATAAAGTGATTGTCTATTTAAAATATGATACCAATCTTTACCTATCAAATGAAAAAACACATGGCTAACTAGCAAGTTTAGAAAGACTAGTTGCAAACCAGTTGCCCTATTATATTCCATAATGGAATGAATGTTGTTTAATCAATTAAGAAAATAAATTTTGGAGTATTTATGATGCTTATTTTTACAAGAAATTTTATTTCTAGAAATTTGCCTTAAAGACCAATATAAAAGAGTAGCATCTGAAAAACCCGAAGGGAACTGGTAAAATAAATTACTGATCATTTATAAAGGCATGGGTGTCTAATTATATACCTGAATAATTATCTAATTTGCTGAACATGTTACATGTTCTAATTCAAGACATTTTTTTTTACATATAAAGATATATAAAATTATTTTTAAATTGAATGACCTTGTTATATAATCATACACTAATATAGACTATACTTTAAGTTCTGGGCTACATGTGCAGATTGGGCAGGATTGTTACATAGTTATACCCATGCCATAGTGGTGTGCTGCATCCATCCTCCTGTCACCTACATTTCTCTTAATGTTATCCCTCCCCAATCTCCCCACCTCCTGCTATCCCTTCCCTAATCCTCCATGGCTCAACAGAGCCCAGTGTGTGATGTTCCCCTCCCTGTGTCCATGTGTTCTCATTGTTCAGCATCCACTTATGAGTGAGAACATGTGGTGTTTGGTTTTCTGTTCTTGTGTCAGTTTGCTGAGAATGATGGTTTCCAGATTCATCCATGTCCCTGCAAAGACAGGAACTCATCGTTTTTTGTGGCTACATAGTACTCCATGGTGTGTATGTGCCCCATTTTCTTTATCCAGTCTATCATTGATGGGCATTTGGGTTGGTTCCAAATCTTTACCATTGTAAACAGTGCCACAATGAACATATATGTACATGTGTCTTTATGATAGAATGATTTATAATTCCTCAAGGACCTAGAAATAGAAATACCATTTGACCCAGCAATCCCATTACTGGGTATATACTCAAAGGATTATAAATCATTCTATTATAAAGACACATGCACACGTATGTTCATTGTGGCACTGCTTACAACAGCAAAGACCTGAAACCAACCCAAATGCCCATCAGTGATAGACTGGATAAAGAAAATGTGGCTCATATGCACCATGGAATACTATGGAGCCATAAAAAACGATGAGTTCATGTCCTTTATAGGGGCATGGCTGAATCTGGAAACCATCATTCTCAGCAAACTGACACAAGAACAGAAAACCAAAAACAGCATATTCTCACTCATAGGTGGGTGTTGAACGATGAAAACACATGAATACTGGGAAGGGAACATCACACACAGGGTTATGTTGGGGGCAGGGGGCTAGAGGAGGGACATCAGGGGTGGGCAGGTTTGGGAGGGATAACACTGGGAGAAATGGCTGATGTAGGTGATGGGGGATGGAGACAGCAAACCACCATGGCATGTGTGTACTATGCAACAATCCTGCAAGATCTGCACATGTACCCCAGAATTTAAAGTACAATTAAAAAAAAGGTTATTTCTTACCTGAAAAATGCCTAGACTATTAATTCTAAAACTATGCTCTATTTAAGGGGAAAGCTGGTATATGTTAATAATTCTCTTGAAAGTGAATGAAACAATTTATATTAAAGCTAAATAATATCTATGCACTTAGAAGAATAATAGATAAGCATTAGTTATCTACCAGTTAAAATATGGCTAGAAAAGGACTCATGCCTTAACAACAAACAACTTTCATTAATCATTATTATTTTCTAATTCAGAAAGAAGATGTGTAAAATTCTTATACGCAATAAAATGAAGGAGGCAATGACTAGTTGGACGTATTATAATTTTGATAATAAGATTGATCGCATATTAAAAGCCACAGATATTGAACAGCAGCAATAAGTTTTAGTATTTTGATTTATCTAGTTCTAAATAATTTCCTGGCATCTGAAAGTGTCAGAATGTTGCTTCCCATATGTATTTTCAGGACCATTAACCTCCAAATACTTGAGAGAAAATTAGCTTGCACTGTAATGAAAACACATAAGAGTATCATAAACAAACTAAGCAATTTTTACTTCCATTTGAATATTTGTTTCATAGAAATTTTCTGTATAATATGCTGGATTCATGCTTGGCAAAACAATCTATGCTTTTCACTTTTATTGAAATTGTCTAGTGAAATAGAAACTGAATCAAATATTCACTATAATAAAATAAGTAATTAACTTTAATTGAAAGGATGGTTACAAGTAATGATTTCATGATAGAAAATCATAAGGTCGACAAGAAAAATGCAATTTTTATTTATTTAATTATAACTCAGATCTAAAATAAAACATTTGAAAACCTATTTACATTCCCTTTATTATGTATAATTGAATTTACTGAGTAGAATACAAATAAATTGGGTCATATTATTTTATGCACGAAAGGCCTTAATATGCATACTTTTTCGTGTCTATCTGAAATGATAGAAATACAAGTGTTTTCATTCTCTTTTTGCTAGTTATTTAAGGCAATGGACATTTGATTCAAATGTTAGTACACTGCTTAAAAGGAAGTAGGAAGAATAAATAACCATCAACATAAAATCATATTAAAATTACTACAGCAACTCATAAATATACTGGGAATGTATGAAATTTGTTTTGCATTGGTTTTGTTCTCTTTATTCCTCATGCCCCACTATTTTAAATTCCCTCCTAAATAATGTGTCTAGGCTTTTGTTTTATACCACCCCCAAATGGGGCAATTATTGTTTACCATTTATCACTCAATACTTGTTGAGCTCCTGATATATTTTGGCCATATACTAGTGACTGAAGACAAGTCAATAGCCATGCACTCAAGGAATGAGAGAAAGAAACTAAAAACCATCAAATTCTCTCATTTATTTTCAATGATTGCAGAAAATAACATTACAGAACATCTTGTAGGTGAAGATTTGAGAAAGATTGGCTTTTACAAGGAACATAACTAATTATTTAAGTATCAGTCCAAGTGTAAAAGGTAAATAGTTAGTAAAGAAAGGGGTGAAGATAGTCTATGTAAATGACCCCCATGGGCAAAGACATATCAGGGAGGAACAGGCTGGTGTGCAAAAAAAACACTGTAGGAAATGCATACAGTAGAAATTGATGGGTGCTTAGATGTAAACGTGTATAGTATACTAAAAGTCAAGTTAATTACCACTGGATGGTTGCCTCCACTTCCAACATATAACAGAAACTACACTTACCCAGGTACAAATGATTTCTATTTAATCACATACAATGACAATTTCTATTTATTTTCTTCTTCAAACTGTCAGCCTCAATTGACATAGTTGACCTCTTCTTCCTTTTAAAGACATTCTGCCCCATTTTCTTCTGTTGGACTCTGTATTCTTGTTTTCTGATGACTTCTCAGGCCCTTTCACTACTATGCTACTAACTTATGCTCTACCTGGCCTCCTAACCATCTTTGCTCTTTGTAAATCTTCCCTCCCAAAGTGATCCTTCCCATTTACATGACTTAAATACATATACATTCAGAAAATTCCTAAATATAAGACAGTTCCTCTGCATTTGAGGCTTTCTTGTTAACTTTCTAATTGATATATTTAATTAGAGTAACTTATCAAAAATGAAATCTACTTGTTTGTGCTCTATATTAAATCTTGGGGTTTGATATATCCCAGATACAGACAATTAAGTTCTAGTCCATAATCTACATAGATTATTTTTCTAATACATTATTTCAGAAATTCAACTTAGAAATTAAGTTTATTGCAACTGCAGAAGAGAGTACAAGTCTTAAGTCTAACCTGATTTAAATTATCTGCTAGAGCTAACAATATTTTTGTTATATATTTTCATTTTTTTACTTTTCTACTTTTCCATTGGTAATTTTAAAAAGAAAAGTGAATCCTTGATTTCCCAATTTGTTGGGCCTAAAATAAATTTCAATGCATTAAATGAAACAAAGTATTTTTTAATGTACTTCACTGTACATTAAACTGTTTAATATTAATATATTAATGTACAGCAAAGTACATTAATCTAAGCACAGTTTAATAAAATAATGTGCTTCACTAAACATTAGTTTAACGTACAGCAAAGTACATTATTTTATTAAAACCACAATAAAATAACAGTTCATAATAACACAATAATAAAATGTACAGTGAAGTAGAGTTATTTTATTAAAACCACAATAAAATAACACTTCACATTTTTTAGATTGACTATTATCAACAAGAAGAAAGATAACAAGTGTTGGTAAAGATGTGAAGAAACAGGGATCCTTAAATACTGCTGGTGGAAATACAAATTAGTGCAGCTGATTTGGAAAATAAAATGGTTACTCAAAAAAAAAAATGGAATTCGGCAATCTGTCTACTGGGTGTATACTAAAATGAACTGAAATAAGTATTGCAAAGAGATGTATGCACTTCCATGTTCATTGTAGCACTAATCACAGCATCCCAGGCTGAACTAAAGTAGCACAATCTTGGCTCACTGCAACCTCCGTCTCCCAGGTTCAAGCAATTCTCCTGCCTCAGTCTCCTGAGTAGCTGGAATTAGAGGCATGTGCCACCACTCACGGCTAATTCTTATTTTTTTTGTAATATATTTATATTAGAGATAGGGTTTCACCATATTTGCCAGGCTGGTGTAGAACTCCTGACCTCATGATCTGCCCACTTCAGACTTCCACAGCGCTGGGATTATAGGCTTGAGCCACTGTGCTCAGCCAAGACTACTGGTTTTATTAGTACTATCAGTGATGCTTGGTTGCCTATTATCTTTAATAATGAAGTAACTTTTTCAGTTTTACTAGGAGGGTTATACACAGAATGGCCCTTGTCAGGACTGTTGGGGCTGATTTGATATTTTGACTTTTTTTTTTTTTTATTTTGGAAGGTTTTATTATTTACTGGCATTTAATATTTTTGTTTGTTTGTTTTACTTTTGGAAAAGATTGATAATTCATCAAACTATCAAATCAGCCCCAACAGTCTTGGCAAGGGCAATTGTGGATAGAGTTGGATTTTTTTTCAACACTGAAATTAGTACACCTCGATATCCTAGGTTTGCTTACTTGTAGCCTAGTTGTTACGAGTGTAAATTCTAGTTCAGACTGAGTTCAAATAGTGAGCTTAACAGGAGTAGCTGTATTTTTTTGTTTCTTTGTTTATTTTTATAAATTTTATTTACATGTAATAATTTTACATATGTAGGATACAGAGTAATATGTAAACACATTGTAAAATGTACAAGGATCGACTAAGTATAATTAGTATATCCATCACTTGAAACATTTATCATTCCCTTTCATTGAAAACATTCAAAATCCTCTTTTCTAGCTATTAGAAAAAATACAATAAATTATTTTTAACTATAGTGATTTGGTTTGGCTGTGTCCTCACACAAATCTCATCTAGAATTGTAGTTCCCATAAACTCCACATGTCAAAGGAAGGACTGAGTGGGAGGTAATTAAATCATGGGGGTGGTTACCCTCATGGTGGTCTCATGATAGTGGGTTCTCATTAGATCTGATGGTTTTATAAGGGGCTTTTCTTCCTTTTGCTTGGCACTTCTCCTTACTACCACCATGTGAAGAAGGATGTGTTTGCTCCCCCTGTCCATCATGATTGTAAGTTTCCTGAGGCCTCCCCAGCCATGCTGAACTGTGATTCCATTAAACCTTTTTCCTTTATAAATTACCCAGTCTTGGATATGTCTTGTCTTTATTAGCAATGTGAGAGTGGACTAATACAGTAAATTGGTGCCAGTAGAGTGGGGTGCTGCTGCAAAGATACCAGAAAATGTGAAAGCAACTTTGGAACTGGGTAACAGGTAGAGGTTGAAACAGTCTGAAGGGCTCAAAAAATGACAGAAAAATGTGGGAATGTTTGGAACTTCCTAGAGACTTGGAGGACTCAGAAGACAGGAAGATGTGGGAAAGTTTGGAACTTCCTAGAGACTTTAACGGTTTGGACCAAAATGGTGATAGTGCTATAAACAATGAAGCCCAGGCTGAGGTGGTCTCAGATCAAGATGAGGAATTTGTTGGAAATTGGAATAAATGTGACTCTTGCTATGCTTTTGCAAAGAGACTGGCAGTATTTTATCCCTGCCCTAGATATCTGTGTAACTTTGAACTCAAGAGAGGTGATTTAGGGTATCTTGCAGAAGAAAATTCTAAGCAGCAAAGCATTCAGAAGTTGAGAGAGCATGAAAGTTTGAAACATTTTCAGCTTGATAATGTCGTAGAGAAGAAATTCTACCCCATTTTCTGGGGAGAAATTTAAGCCAGCTGAAGAAATTTGAATAAGTAATGAGGAGCCAAATGTTAATCACCAAGACAATGGCAATTATGTCTCTAGGGAATGTCAGAGACCTCTACGGCAGCCTCTCCCATTATAGGCCCAGAGGCCTAGGAAGAAAAAATGGTTTTCTGGGTAGCATGAAAATGGACAAATACATGTAGTCATCCTATAATTTGTATCACACTGGAACTTCTTCTTTCTGTATAGATGTAGTTTCATGTTAACAAATTTTTTCCTCTTTCCCTGTCCCCTACCCTTCCCAGCCTCTAATAACTACAATTTTACTATTTATTTACATAAATTCAGTATTTTTTACCTTCCACTTACAATGAGAACATGCCTATTTATCCTTCTGTGCCTGACTTATTTCACTTAACAATATCCTCCAAGCTCATCCTTGTTGTCATAAATCACAGGATTTTTTTCGATGATTCAGTTATATTCTATTGTGTATATGTGCCATATATTTCTTTTTTAGCCATTCATCTGCTAATGTACAATTAGGTTGATTTTATATCTTGGTTATTGTGAATAATGCTGCAATAAGCATGGAGATAAAAATATCTATTTGACATACTGATTTCCTTCCTTCTTTCCTTCCTTCCTTCCTTCCTTCCTTCCTTCCTTCCTTCTTTCCTTCCTTCCTTCCCTCCTTCCTTTCTTCCTTCCTTTTAAGAAATAGCCACTAGTGAAATTGCTGAATCATATGACATTTCTATTTTTAGTTTTTTGAGAAACCTCTGTACTATTTTTATAATTACTGTACTAATTTACAGTTTGACCAACTATATAAAAGAGTTTTCTGTGTCCTCACCAAAATTTGTTATTTTTTTGTCTTTTGATAATAGCCATTCTGACTGGAATGAACTAATATTTAAATGTTGGTTTTATTTGTATTTCTCTGATGATTAGTGATGTTGAGCATTGTCAAATATACTTCTTGTTCATTTGTATGTCTTCTTTTGAAAAATATTTATCTTGATTTCTTGCTCATTTTTAAATTGGAGTATTTTGTTGTTGTTGTTGAATTATTTGAGATTATTGTGTATTCTAGGTATTAATCCCCTGTTTGAATCATTTCAAATATTTTCTACTATTCTGTAGTCTGTCTCTCTTCATTCTCTTGATCACTGCCTTAGATTTGCAGGATTTTTGTTTAATATATTGTCTATTTTTGCCTTTGTTACCTGTCATTTTGAAGTCTTACTCATATAATATTTTTCCCAAACCAATGTCCTATATGTTTTCTTTCCGTAGTTTAGCTTTACATTTTTTTTGTCTTACATTTTAGTTTTTATTCCATTTTGAGTTGATTTTTGTATGTGGTGAAACATAGAGTTCTAGTTTCATTCTTTTGCATATGGATATTCAGTTTTTCCAGCAGCATTTGTTGAAGAAACTGTCCTTTCCTCAGTACCTGTTCTTGGTGCCTTGATTGAAAATCAATTGACTGTAAATATGTGACCATCTTTCACAGATCTCTATTCCATTCTATTAGTCTCTCTGTTTGTTTCAATAACAGTACTATGCTGCTTGGGTTACTATTGCTTTATAGTGTATTTTGAAGTCAGATAATTTTGTGCCTGCAGTTTTGTTCTTTTTGCTCAGCTTTGTTCTTTTGGATATTTGGGATATTTTGTGGTTCATACAAATTTTAGCTTTCTAAATTTTTGATAAGAATTCCATTGGCATTTTGAGTGAGAGTACATCAAATCTGTTGATTGCTTTGGATAGCATGGTCATTTTCATAATGTTGATTCTTCTGATTCATGAACATGTAATGTCTTTTTATCTGTGTGTATGTGTCCTTTTCAATTTCTTTCATCAGTGTTTTTCCATTTTTCCTTGTAGAGTTCTTTCACTTCTTGGTTAAAGTTATTTCTGGGTATTTTATTTTTGTAGCTATTATAAATTACATTTCAATCTGGATTTCTTTTTCAGCTAGTTTGTTATTGATGTATAGAGATATTAGTTTTTTTAATGTTGATTTTCTATTCTGTAACACTATGATTTTTTTTATCCAGTTCTAAGTGGGTTTTTTTTTTTGTTGTAGTATTAAGTTTGTCTATATATGAGATCATGTAATCTGTAGCTATTAAACTTAGGTTTCTGTGAATAACTGCTGATTTATAAAATGAGTAAATAGCATATTCCATTAGCTTTTTGCAAAGATTAAATTGATATAAATGAATATTAAAAAGCATATAAAAATAAAATACATATGCATAAATGTATAATTTATTTATATTACTCAAAGCCATTTAGTGGCAAGCATTGTATAAATATTAGCTTCATCATGATCATCATCATCATTATTATCAACATCATTTTTACTGGAATAGACATCTGCTATATGCACTGCATGCAAAGATGAGGGTTATTTCGTTTTGTTTTGTTTTTGTTTTTTTGCATTCAATGGGTGCTAGATAGTGTTTCCAGGAGATGAACTCTCACTAAACTTTTGTTTTTAGTGTAGTAACAAAATGTAACATGAGATCTACTCTTTTAACAATGTTTTAAGTGTACAATACAGTACTGCACAATATGTTTTTTTTTTTTTACTATAGGCAAGATAGTTTAGAGCAGATCTCTAGAATTTATTAATTTTGCATACCTGAAACTTATATCTGTCACACAGTAACTCTTTTTCTTTTGATAAAAAGTATCACTCTTTTACCCACATCAGAGTGGCATGATCTTAGCTCACTGTAACCTCTCCTGAGCTCAAGCAATCCTCTCACCTTAGACTCTTGTGCTAAAGGCATATGCCACCACATTCAGCTAATATTTAATTATTATCACTTTTTCTTTGTAGAGATGAAGACTCATTATTTTGTCAGATGCTGGTGTATTAGGCCATCTTTCACTACTGTAAAGAAATACCTGAAACTGGGTAAATTATAAACAAGAGAGGTTTAACTAGCTCTGGTTCCGAAGACTGTACAAGCATGGCACAGATATTTCTTGGCTTCTGGAGAGGCCTCAGGGAGCTTTTGCCCATGGCGAAAAGTGAAGCAGTAACAGGCACTTTACATGGCAAAAGCAGCAGAGAAAGAGAGAAGAGGAGGAGGGGGAGCAAGAGGAGGAGGAGAAGGAGGAGGAGGAGGAGGAGGAGGGAGGTGCCATCTACTTTCAAATGACTGAATCTTGTAAGAACTCACTCAGTGTCAGGAAGGCAGCACTAAGTCGTGAAGGTTCTACCCCCACAATCTAAATGCCTACAATGAGACCACACTACCAGGTTTGAGGTTATAATTCAACGTGAGATTTGGGTAGGGACATATATACGTACTATATCATCTGGAAACAATCTATTGATTTAATCCTGCAGCCACTGGGTATTGTCTGGGTGAATGGCAACTTCACCATGACTGATTTTTTTTTCCTCATTCATTCTGTGGTCCTCAGCTCCCATTCTGTAGGCTTTACTTTACAGAACTGATTATCTATGAAACAACCTCCATGACCTCTCCTGATATATGAAGGCAAAAATTCTTCTTAAAATTAAGATTTTAGGTTGTTCAGCCTCCACATGCATTTCTGAATTTCAATCTTCAGATTTCCACTCATGATTGATATGCTGTTATTTGGAGGAGTTTCATACATTGAAGCTCTACTCCAATTGCCATATTACATTTCTCAAGTGAATATCTATACTTGATTTCTATATATTAATTTCTTTTATTGATAAGATGTTATTTGAAAATATGAAGTGTAGAATATAGATTCAGAGGACAATGTCAACTAATTTTTTTATTATATCATAAAAGAAAATCCATTAGTGTTCAGTATTATGAATGCTTTTCTACCAGTTGTAGGTGGACATTTCTAGCTGAAAGTCTAGGTACATCTGTCAGCAGATATCAGTATAAATTTGTGAATTTATTAAAAAAATAAAAAAAAATAAAAAAATAAAAAATAAATTTGTGAATTTATTAAGGTACCAGAGTCCACATCACTATTAAGGATGTATATTGTGTTTTGTTGGCCAAGGAAGCTTGAGTTGTTTAAGAAACTGTTTCTTGATTGTGTCAAAGTACACTAAAATCTGATCACTTGTCATTATCTGTGAATCTTTTCTTAAGTTTATAGAGTAAGGACTATCAAATACAATCATTATTCTAGAATTCTTAAATATCAATTAATCAGAATATTCATTTTTACTTAAACAATATGTCTAGTTGCCGTCTCTCTTTCACTTTAACAAGGTTTCATTCTGAAAAAGCTTTCAATTGTGTGTCATAGGCAGAAATTCAAAAAATCCATATTAATTTCCATTTTTTTGTTCTTGCTTAATTTTTTTGATTACCAAAAAGTCATTCAGGAACAAGGAGGTGGATTTCTATATAATTGTCTGGTTTTCAGAGATCTTTTTGATATTGATTTCTTTCTTTTTCCATTGTGGTCCGGGAGTATGGTTGGTCTGATTTTGATTTTTTTAAATTTATTTAATCTTGATTAATGGCTGAGTATGTGATCAAAATTAGACTATATTCTGCATGCAGATGAGAAAAAAGTATATTCTGTTGTTGCTGGGTGGGTAATTCTGAATATATATTTTAGGTCCAATTGGTCAATTGTCAAATTTAAGCCCAGAATTTTTTAGGGTTAGTTTTCTGCCTTGATCACCTGTCTAATGTTGTCAGTGGAGTGTTGAAGTCCCCGATATTATTACGTGATTGTCTTGGTTTTTTCACTGATTGAGAAGAGCTTGTTTTATGAGTGTGGATGCTCCAATATTGGCATACATACATTTAGAACAGTTAAGTCTTCTTGTTGAACTGATTCCTTTATTACTTTGTAATGACTTTGCCCTTTTTTACTGTGGTTTGTTTAAGTCTTTTCCTGTTTAGATATAATATGTGTAACTCATTGCCAGAGCTCATTTAATTTTATGTAAACATACTCTTTGAGATTGAACTAAATCTGACTGATTGTCTACGTGAAAATAACATATCAAATTGTTATTGAAGTTATTTCTAAACAGAACTATCACCAGAATCATGTGAATCATCAAAATTGTCTATTTAAAAATAAAATCAGATTTATCAAATGAATCTTCAGCCAACAACTCTTTAGAGATGGCTTTAACATCACATAAGAATGCTACATTTTCTCAAATTTGACATTTAGAGTGATCAAGAATTACTATATTTTGTAAATGCAAATATCACCACTAGAAACAGAATGCTATAAATAGAATGATGTCTTTTATTTCCAAAGTCAATATAGTAGAGCAATGCGAAAGTTATTAAAAAAGAGAGATATTCCATGGAAAACTTATCTTGGGGTAAATGTTGAAATAGCAAGTGACACTGGAAAGTATTCTCAGGACAGATGGGGAAAAGGTTAAAGTCTGGTTTATCTAATTTAAGAAGAGTGACCCTTGTTCTTTTTATGTTTTTTATTTGCATTTCTTTAACACTTTATTTTGAGCCTATTGGTACCAGTACACATGAGATAAATCGCTTGAAGATAGCAGATGGGATAGGTCTTGTCTATAATTTATTTATTTTTATGCAACTCACCATTCGGTGCCTTTTAAGTAGAATGTTTAGACTGTTTCTATTCAGTGTTAATGCTGATTACGTGAGGTTTTGATTCCGTAGTTAATGTGTTAGTTGGTTTTTCCATGATTAGAGCTCCCTTAAGGATCTCTCATAAGACTAATCTAGTGGCAATGAATTGTCTTAGCAATTGCTTATCTACAAAATTTTATTTCTGCTCAACTTATGAAGCTTAGTTTGGTGGGATATAAAATTCTTAGATGGAATTTCTTTTTTTAAAAAATGATGGTAACAGGTCTCCAATCTCTTCTGGCTTATAAAATTTCTGCTGAAAGTCTACTGTTAGCCTGATGGGATTTTCTTTGTTTGTGCACTGATCTTTTTCTCCAGATGCCTTTAAAATATTTTCTTTAGCATTAACCTTAGAGAATTTGATTACTCTATGGCTTGCTGACGTTCATTTTGTACAGTATTTTGAATATGTACGGTATCTTGCATCTGGATTTCTAGTATCCAAATGTCTACATCTCTAGCAAGATTAGGATATCTTTTGAATTATTTCCTCAAATACATTTTCTAGGTTGTTTACTTTTTTCCTTCTCTCTCAGATGTGCCACAAATGTGTAGGTTTGTTTGCTTTACATAACCCATATGTCTCAAAAACTTTGTTTTCACTTTTTAATTATTTTTTCTTTAAATTCATCTGACTGGGTTTCAAGCTTTGAAATTGGCCTTCAGGCTTTGAAATACTTCATTCTACTTTGTCTACTTTATTGACAACACTACCAATTGTATTCTAAAATTTTTTCAGTGATTTTACCAATTCCAGAATGTCCGATTGATTTCTTTTTAAGATATATGTCTCTTTCTTCATTTCCTGGATTCCTTTACAAGTTTCCTTGTATTCATTTTCAACCTTGTCTTAGATCTCGTTGAAGTAACTTGTAATCCATGCTTTGAATTCTGCATCCATTATTTCTGAGTTTTCATTTTGATTAGGACTCACACCTGGAGACTTATATGATACTTTGGTAATGTCACAACACTCACATGTTTTATAATGCCAGAATTCTTGCACAGATTAGAGATGCTGGCACTTACAATTGTTGTAATTTAGTTTTACATGGGTAGAATATTACAAAATCTCTGGAATGCAGCGAAAACAGTGTTAATAGGAAAGTTTATACTGTGAAACACCTTCATCAAGATGTTAGAAAGATCTCAAATTAACAATCTAATATTACACCTAGAGAAACTAGAAAAACAAGAAAAAACTAACCCCAAAGATGGTAGAAGAAAAGAAATAATGAATATCAGAAAAGAACAAAATTGAGAAACGAAATCTGTACTAAGAATTGACAAAACCAAAGTGTACTTCTTTGAAAAGATAAACCAGGTTAATAGACTTCTAGCTGGATTAGCAAGGGAAAAAAGAGATAAACAAAATACAAAAGATAAACAAAAATGAATAACAACAAAGGTGACAGAAATTAAAAGATTCTCAGGGACCACTATGAAGATCCCTATCCACACAAACTTGAAAATGTGGAGGAAATGGGTAAATTCCTGGAAACACACCACCTCCCAAGATTGATGAGGAAGAAATTAAAACCCTAAACAGCAATATTGAGTTCAGAAACTGAATCAAGATAAAACAAAAACAAACAATGATAACAAAAAATCTACTAACCAAAAAAAAAGCCCTGGACCAGATGGATTCACAGTCCAAGCCTACAATATATACCAAGAACTAGTGTAAATTCTAATAGCACTATTCCAAAAAATTGAGAATGGACTTATCTCCAACTTATCCTATGAATCTAGCATCATGCAGATATCAAAATATGGCAAAACGCAACACCACAAAGTCTTCAGGCCAGTATTTCTAATGAATATAGATGCAAAAATCGTCAACAGAAAACTGGAAAACTCAATCCAGTAGCAAATCAAATAGTTAATTCACTATGATCAATTAGCTTTATTCCTGGGATGTAATTGTTGTTCAACATATGCAAATCAATAATTTTGATTCATCACATAAACAGAAAAAGAACAAAAACCACATGATGATTTCAGTAGATTAAGAAAAAGCATTAAATACCACTCAGGAGGCTGAGGTAGGAAAATCACTTGAACTTGGGAGGTGGAGTGTGCAGTGAGCCGAGATTGTGCCACTGCACTGCACTTCAGCCTGGGCAACAGAGCGAGACTCCGTCAAAAAAAAAAAAAAAAAAAAGGAAAGAAAGAAAGAAAGAAAGAAAGAAAGAAAGAAAGAAAGAAAGAAAGAAAAGAAAAGAAAAAAGCATTAAGTAAAATGTAAAATACAGGTTCCCTTCATGTTAAAAACTCATGGCCAGGTGCAGTGGCTCATATCTGTAATCCTAGCACTTTGGGAGGCTGAGGCAGGCAGATTACCAGGAGTTCAAGACCAGCCTAATCAATATGGTAAAACTCCATCTCTACTAAAAATACAAAACTTAGCTGGTCACAGTGGCAGAAACCTGTAATCCCAGCTACTCGGAAGCCTGAGGCAGGATAATCACTTGAACCCGTGAGGCGGAGGTTGCAGTGAGCCAAGATCACACCCTGGGGCAACAGAGTGAGAATCCATCTAAAAAAAAATTTTTTTAATTAAAATAAACTAGATATTGAAGGAACATATCTCAAAATAATAAAAGTCATCTATGTCAAACCCACAGCCAATATCATACTGAACAGGCAAAACTGGAATCATTCCCCTTGAGAATTGGAACAAGAGCTGATTGTCCACTCTCACCATTACTTATTAAGATAGGACTAGAACTCCTGGCCAGAGTAATCAGGTAAGCAAAAGAAATAAAGGACATCCAAATAGAAAAAAAAAAAAGTTAACTACCTCTATCTGCTGATGATATGATTTGATATCTAGAAAACCCTAAAAACTTCACCGAAAGGCTGCTAAAACTTAAAAACAACTTCAATAAAATCTCAGGATACAAAATAAGTGCATAAAAATTTGTATTATTTCTGTACATCAACAACAGTTAAGCTGAGAACCAAATGAAGAACACAATCCCATTTAAAATAGTCACAAAAAAATATCTAGAAGTGCATCTAATGAAGGAGGTAAACAATCTCCACAAGGAAAACTACAAAACACTGCTGAAAGAAATCACAGATCACACAAATAAAAAAAATTCCATGCTCATACATTGGAAGAATCACTGTCATTAAAATGACAATATTGCCCAAACCAGTCTTCAAATTCAACACTATTCCTATCAGAGCACCAATGTCATTTTTCATATAATTGGACAAAAATATGCTAAAATTCATATGGAACCAAAAATATCCCAAATAAGCAAAGCAATTCTAAGCAAAAAAGAATGAAGTCAGAGGTATTACATTACCTGACTTTAAACTATTCCATAAGGCTACAGTAACAAAAGCAGAATGGTACCGGTACAAAAACAAACTCATAGACCAGTGAAGCATAATAGAGAACCCCAGACTTAAGCTCCATACCAACAACCATCTTATTTTAAACAAAGTCACCAGAAAAACAATGAGAAAATGTCTCCCTATTTAATAAATGGCTCTGGGATAGCAGGCCAGCCCTATGAGGAAAAATAAAACTGGACCCTTATCTTTCACCGTATGTAAAAATTAACTCAAGATGAATTAAAGATTTAAATGTAAAACAGAAGCATGTAAAATCTAAAAATTCTAGAATAAAACCTAGGAAATACCATTTTGGACATCAGCCTCAGAAAAGAATATACAACTATGTCCTCAAAAGCAATGTCAACAACAACAACAACAAGAACAAAATTGACAAGTGGGACATAATTAAAAAACTTCTGTGCAGCCAAAGAAACTATCAACAGGCCAAGTGTGTTAGCTCATGCCTATAGTCTCAGCAGTTTGGGAGGCCCAGGCAGATGGATCACCTGAGGTCAAGAGGTTGAGACCAGTTTGGCCAACATGGTGAAACGTCGTCTCTACTAAAAATACAAAAATTAGAGGGGTGTGGTGCCATGTGCCTGTAATCCTAGATTTTTGGGAGGAGGAGGCTGGAGAATCTCTGGAATCCGGGAGGCAGATTATCAACAGAGTAAACAAACAACATAGAGAAAGGGAGAAAATGCTCACAAACTGTGTACCTGATGAAGGTCTAATATTCAGAATCTTTAAGGAACAAGCCAAAACCAAAATAGTGCCATTAAAAAATGGGCAAAGGACATGAACAGACACTTCTCAAGATAAGACATACATATGGCCAATAAATATATTAAGAAAAAAGTTCGACAGGAGTAATCATTAGTGAAATGAAATTCAAAACCACATTGAGACACTCTCTCATACAAGTCATAGTCGTTGCTATTAGAAATTTAAAAAAACAAACAGATATTGTTGAAGCTTCAGATAAAAGGGAACACTTCTGCACTGTTGGTAGGAATGTGACTTAGTTTGGCTATTGTACAAAGACATTTGGAGATCTCTTAAGGAATTTAAAACTGAACTAACATTCAACCCAGCAGTCTCACTACTAGGTATGTACCCAAAGGAAATTGAATTATTCTACCAAATGAGACACGCACTTGTATATTCATTGCAGCACTACTCACAATAACAAAGACTCAGAATCAAGCAGGGTGCCATCAATGTTGTATTAGATAAAGAAGATGTGGTACATATACAACTTAGGATACTACACAGCCATAAAAAAGAACAAAATAATGTTCTTTGCAGAGACATGGATGAAGCTGAAGGCCATAATCCTAAGCAAATTAATGCAAGAAAATCAAATATTTGAAAATCAAATATTGTATCTTACCACTTGTACATGGGAGCTAAACATGGGTACACATGGACATAAAGACAGAAAAATAGACACTGGAACTGTTAGAGGGGAGGAAAAGGCTGAAAAATTACCTACTGGGTACTACACTCACTAACTGGATGATGGGTTCAGGCATATCCAAAAGACTTAGCATCATGCAATATACCCATGTTTTATATCTCACATATACCCTATGAGTGTAAAATAAAAGTTGAAATTATAAAACAATCATATTATAAAAATTTTCCCTTTTTATAACAAGGTTGTTCTTTTGCAAAACTATTCTGACAGAACATAAATATGCAATGAACGCATTTTTCACATTCAGTTTGGCAGAAAGCAATGGTATTTACAAGCTTGAAATCTTACTAGACTATATGGTAATAAGAACATTCCAAAGACTTCTTAATCTAACTGAGAAGCTTAAAATGCTCTATTATATGAATTGTCTTTTGATTAAAATCTTGAAATTATTTAAAGATAGAAAAAGCAACATAAAAGACCTAACTTGCAGTTAATTTAAATCACTATGAATTATGAGGAAATATGAATTTAGGATGATATTGAAGTTAACAGCTGAAAAAAAGTCAATTATAAAGGTTTAACATACAAAAGAAAAGTATTGATAATAATTAAAAGCAGTGTTTAAAATACTTTTGTCTCCTGAATATTCTGAGTTAGAGTTCTCAAAGTTTAATCATTCTGTGCAGGGAATACAACTTCCTATAAACTTTTCTTCAACAAACAAACAAACAAAACCCACCATCACACAATATAATAATGATAACTAAAATAAAAACAAAGAAATACCATTTTATTTAAAAAAAGAATACTACTAAAATACAAATGAGAAATAAGTAAGAAATAATCTGAAAGAATATTGAAAAACTGCTCTTCTGAAAGTGTCAGCTTACCTGGTAAAATCTCCAACGTGATGGAAAACATAAATCTTCATTTATTACTTATTATCACAGGGCTTTGTAAAGTTTTATATACTCCTTTTTACCTGGAAGGTAATGTTTTATTCTTGATTCTCATAATTTACAAGTTGTCTTTTGATGTTTACTTATAAAATTTTGCCATAGGGTGTAACAATGTTAACGTGATTGATCATTATTCACTTCTTCCATTTTTTAAAATAAATGACTAAATAACTCTCTGTTGTGTTAGAATCAGAGATATCATAAAAATATCACTAGCTACACATATTTTAGTGCTAATAGTAATGCAAAAATAAAACGGAGGCCAAATATTTGTATCTAGCAATCTATTTTTACGTACTGTATACTCATATCAACATGCCGTTACTACCAGGAAGTGAATGTTACATTCTAATTTTATAACTTATACCACTACTATGAAAATGTGGGCAGCCATTTTATATTTTTGCTGCATATCAGATATTTAATTTTTTTAGCTTATATTTTCAATTCACAAGATAAATTTGCAGGGTTATTTCCTGGGTCTATTGTATGATGCTGAGGTTTGAAATACAAGTGATTCTGTTACCCAGCTATTAAGCATAATAGGCAATAGATTTTAGCACTTTTTCCCTTCCCTGCCGTTCTCCTCTAGTAATCCCCAGTGTCCCTTTTAAAAATTTATTTATTTATTTATTTATTATACTTTAAGTTCTGGGATATAAGTGCAGATTGTCCAGGTTTGTTACATAGGTATACACGTGTCATGGTGGCGGTTTGCTGCATCCATCACCCCATCATCTATATTAGGTATTTCTCCTAATGCTATCCCTCCCCAATCCCCCATCACCTGCTATTCCTCCGCTAACCCCTCAGCCCCCCAGGCCCCAGTGTGTGATGTTCCTCTCCCTGTGTCCATGTGTTCTCATTGTTCAACATCCACTTATGAGTGAGAACATGCAGTGTTTGATTTTCTGTTCTTGTGTCGGTTTGCTGAGAATGATGGTTTTCGTTTCATCTGTTTTCCTTGCAAAGGACATGAACTCATTGACCCAGTGTCTCTTATTGTTGTCTTTACATCCATGAGTACCCAATGTTTAGCTTTGACTTAAAAATGAGAAAGTGCACTATTTGGTTTTCTGTTCCTGCATTCATTTGCTTAGGATTATGGCCTCCAGCTGCAACCATATAGCTGTAAAAGACATGATTTTTTTTCTTTTTTATGACTGTGTAGTATTTTACATTTTCTTATTTAATCCATTGTTAATGGGCACCAAGGTTGATTCCATATCTTTGTTATTGTAAATATTTCTGAAATGAACATGCAAGTGAATGTTTCCTTTTGGTATAATGATTTATTTTACTTTGGCTACCTACCCAGTAATGGGATTTCAGGGTCCAGTGGTAGCTCTGTTTTAAGTTATTTGAGAAATGTCTAAATTGCTTTCCACACTAGTTGAACTAATTTTTATTACTACCAAAGGTGTATAAGTGTTCCCTTTCGCCACAGCCTCATGAGCATCTGTTGTTTTTTGACTTTTTAGTAATAGCCATTTTGACTGCTGTGAGATGGTATCTTACGGTTTTGGCTTACATCATTCTGATGATTAGGGATATAGAACATTTTTTTTTTCATGTTTGTTGGCCATCAGTATGTCTTCTTTTGAGATGTCTCTTTATGTCTTTTGCCTACTTTTTAATGAGGTTATAATTATTATTATTTTTCTTGTTGATTTGTTTAAGTTCCTCATAGATTGTGGATATTAGATCTTGGTGTTGGATGGATAGTTTGTGAATATTTCCTCCCATTCTGTAGGTTGTCTGTATACTCTATTGATAGTTTCTTTTGCTATGCAGAAGCTCATGTGTTTATTTAGGTCTCATGTCAATTTTTGTTTTTGTTACAATTGCTTTTAAAGACTTAATCACAATTTCTGGAGTCCAATGTCCAGAATGGTATTTCCTAGTTTTTCTTTTAGAATTCTTACAGTTTTAAGTCTTACATGTGGATTTTTATTTTTTAAATATATTTTATTTTATTATTATTATTTAGTTATTTTAGAATTCTTACAGTTTTAAGTCTTACATGTGGATTTTTATTTTTTAAATATATTTTATTTTATTATTATTATTTAGTTATTTTATTGTACTTTAGGTTCGGGAGTACATGTGCAGATCATGTGGGATTGTTGCATAGGCACATATATGGCAAAGTAGTTACCTGCCTCCATCCCCCTGTCACCTATATCTGGCATTTCTCCCCATGTTATCCCTCTCCAACCTCCCCACCCCCTGCTGTTCCTACCCTAGCCCCTACAACAGACCCTAGTGTGTGATGCTCCCCTCCCTGTGTCCATGTGTTCTCATTGTTCAACACCTGCCTATGAGTGAGAACATATGGTGTTTGATTTTCTGTTCTTATGTCAGTTTGCTAAGAATGATGGTTTCCAATTTCACCCATGTCCCTACAAAGGACACGAACTGAACTCATCATTTTCTATGGCTGCATAATATTCCATGATGATTAGCCTTCTGTACAGCAAAAGAAACAATAATTAGAGTGAACCAGCAACCAACAGAATGGGAAAAAAATGTTTGCAATCTACCCATTTGACAAAGGTCTAATATTCAGAATATCTACAAAAAACTAAAACAGATTTACAAGAAAAAACAAACCCATTCAAAAGTGGGTGAAGGATATAAACAGACACTTTTCAAAAGAAGACATATATGAGACCAACAGACATATGAAAAAATGCTCATCATCACTGGTCATTAGAGAAACACAAATCAAAACCACATTGAGATACCACCTCATGCCAGTCAGAATGCCAGTCATTAAAAAATCTGGAGACAACAGATGCTGGAGAGGATGTGGAGAAATAGGAAAACTTTTACACTGTTAGTGGGAGTGTAAATTAGTTCAACCATTGGGGAAGACAATGTGGAGATTCCTCAAGAATCTAGAAATAGAAATTCCATTTGACCCAGCAATCCCATTACTGGGTATATACCCAAAGGACTATAAATCATTCTATTGTAATGATACATGCACACATATGTTCATTGTGGCACTGTCTACAATAGCAAAGACCTGGAACCATCCCAAATGCCCATCAATGATAGACTGGACAAAGAAAATGTGACAGGTGTGAATTTTTAATCTATCTTTAGTTATTTTTTGCATGTGGTGAAAGTTATGGGGTTCAGTTTCTTTCTTCTGAGTATTGCTAGCCAGCCATTCCAGTGCGCCATTTATTGGCCCTTTCCCCATTGCTTATTTTTGTTGATTTTGTCAAAGATCAAGTGGCTGTAGGTGTATGACTTTATTTCTGGGTTCTTTATTCTGAAACTCTTTTTATAATTTACTTCAAACATCTCAGAAAAACCATGTTGGTCTTATTAAAACTAGTATTCTTTTTGGTCAATTACAGGATATACTAACCTACTAAGGGAGCTCAAATCATACTTGTGATAGAAATAACTGGTGTTTTTCCAGAAATTACTAAAATTCATCCACAACCCAGTAAAAAGAAATAAGTGATTTTAAATTTTAAAAATAGTTTTTGAATTTAAAAAAAATGTTAATTTTAGACATTCCCTTTCGAGAATGAAAAATTCCCAATTTACTAGCCACTCTGAAAATATGTAGCTATTTTAGCCCTTTTACCTGATATTCCTATTAAATATCCATGTATGTCAATGGCAGCCATGTTTATGGTGATGACGATTGTACAATTTGCTGCTGGTGCAATGTCTTTTGTTTATCAAGAGGACTCTTCTGAATAAGTATGTGTATAATTCTTTGAATATATTGCTTCAAGGTAATGTTATATTTGGTATTCAAAAATATGTGATCTCAAATGAATGACTTAAAATTGACTAAATGAAATGTTTCCCTAAACAATATGAAAAAGCTTAGAAAAGTTAACAATATTTATAAATACATAAATTTGAATTAAAATGATAAAATTTGCCATACTGTTTCATAGTTTTTTCCTTATGTTTTCAGCTGATGTTCATGTTGCTGTGAATCTGTATTACAGAAGATTAATCCCTCATCATCTGTTTTTTGTTTTTCATCCTTCAATTTTTATTTCACTCTTTCTTTGGCATCTTGTGATGAAACTTTTGTCAATTACTTCAACATCTCTGATGTTTAAAATTATATTGGATCCTTTAACAATAAGACCTTTCATAACTTCTGAATTTTCATTGCCTGTAACACTGAACATTTCAATTCTGTAATGTCATATGTCTACACCTCTTATTAATACCTATTACATATTCTCCACAGTTTTCTTTATACTGACACTGTGGCTGAATGATTTTACTTCAGAGTTTGTTTATTTCTTCTGTTTAATGCTAAAACACAATTTTACATCTCTAAAAGGATACACAGATTGCCATGTATATTTCTAACTTGTTTAATATGAAATTCAGTTTAAAGCAGGTAGAAATAAAGATCTGTACCTACTTTTCAAAATAGCTAAATGTCCCAGCACCTTATTTAATAATCTTCCTTTCTCATTATTTTTCTGTGACACTTATCATATTATCTCAGAGATGTCCATAATTTTTGCTTGTTAACATTTATCAATGTGTGATCAAATGACATAAGGGCTTTCATCATCATATTTTTTTGTTTAACTAATATTGTCAAATATCTTATATACATGTGCTTCTAATTTATTATTTTTACATGTTTTCTGTTCAGTGTAATCTGTTTATTTTTCCGGTTCCAGATGAAATTGTAAATTGCTTTAATAATTCCTGAAAACTACCATCTTCTACTCTCTCCCACCTAGTCAACTAAAAGAAAAAATCCCTTGTGATTTGAACAAAATTTTATTAGAATTACAAGTTAACTGAGAAAAAATGAAAAATTTGCATCAATCATTAAATACTTTCAGGAATATGGCACGACTCTTGATTTCTTAAAATTGATAAATGATAGGCATATGCCTGATCACAGCAATGTAGAGATTGTCACATCAGTCCTACCTAAGTCAATAGTATCCTTAGAATTCGTATATTGTGAAATATGGATATATTTATGTTACAGTATTTTTCTGGTATAATTGTTATTTATGAATCCTGGAATATATGAAAGCTGTTGCTTTTCTAAATATTACTTTTTTAACTATCTACCTTACTGACTTCCTAAGAATAACCATTTTTATCATGTTGCTTTTGTGGGATACAGATAAATGATTCACAACTGATAATAATTTATCTTTCTTTTTAGAGCCAAAATTTTTATTATATTTAATGCATAAAAAAACTCATGCATTTTTATGAGATGATTTAAAAATGTTATATGTAAACCTGAGTAAGGATGTTTAATTAATAAACTAATACTGATTTAAATTGCTAATAATAGAAAAATGTGTACAGTTTTAAGATTCAGAAATGTTAAGGTTAATCAAGCAAAATTTTGGACTAAATTTCTTAAAAGCATAAAAATTTGATGAAAAATTACAAAGCTCTAATAGAAGAGACAATTTGAACCAGATAACATAAGAACATCACCAAAGCTGCTATTTTCTTGAAAATATTTATCAATCCCTGCAAATGCAAAATTTTTGTTTAGCATTATTTTCAGTAAATGTGAGTAGATATGTAAGTCTAAATCCACACAAGTGAAGAAATCTAATAGGAAATTGTCATCAAAATAAATTAAGTCCATAGAGTGCTATACTCTGAAAGAAAAGGTGAGCCAGAAATAAACCCGAACTACAAGGCAAAATAGACAACATCATAGCATAAGATTTTAGTAGATTCATCCTAACACATTTGTCAAGCCTTATTTACAGGTAGAACAAGAAGACCAAAAAATAAGTAAAGATATATAAAATGTGAATTGTAAGATTAACAAATTTCGTGTAAATGACACATGTGGAACTAGGAACATGACAAAAGCAGAACTTACTTTATTTTATTTAATTGTATTTTAGACTTTAGTTTCACAAGCCCAAGTGGAACGTTTGCAAAGGTTGACTGGTACTGAGTCATAAATCATATCTCATAAGAAATTAAAGATTGAAATCGTATAGTAAAGTGAATACTTCAATAATACAATTAACACCCAAATCAACAACAGAATAAAAACACATCCCTATATATTTGAAAAATCGGAAATTTTAAATGTATATGAAAATTGCTTAAAAAAGCATTCCAGACAAGAAACTAGAACTATTATTGGGTAATGATTATTAAAAATATTTTATATTAAAACTAGAGAGAAGCAAGTAAATCGTATTTAGAGAGATATTAGAAAAATGTATATACATAGTTATATATATATATTTGTATATATATATTCAATGTCACTATTAGAAAAGATGAATGGCTATATATTAACAAGCAAGCATATATCTCAGTACATTATTTTTAAAAATGTAAAAAATATTCTGCAATCTCAAAGGGAAGAAATAATATAGTCAGAAATTAGTGGACTAGATCAAAAATTCATAGAAAATTTGGCAATGTCAATGGTTGTGTTTTCAAAAAAGTTGATGAAACAATTTATAATGAAATTTATCAAGAACAAAGACAGGAGGCCAGGCTGGGTGGCTCACCTCTGTAATCCTAGCACTTTGGGAGGCCAAGGCAGGTGGATCATCTGACATCAGGAGTTCAAGACCAGCCTGGCTAACAAAGTGAAACCTCTATCTCTACTAAACATATGAAAATTAGCAGGGCGTGGTGGCGAGCTCCTGTAATCCCAACTACTCTGGAGGCTGAGGCAGGAGAATCACTTGAACCCAGGAGGTGGAGGTTGCAGTGTGTCAAGATCGCGCCATTGCACTCCAGCCTGGGCGACAGAGCAAAACTCTGTCTCAAAAAATCAACAGAAAAAAAAAGGCAGGAAATACAAATGATATTAGTAAAACAATGATACACAAATACTGATAATAACAAATATAATAAACATGTTTATGGCAATAATATTTAATGTTTAGATGAAATGGCCATATCCCTAGAAACAGACAAAAGAAGAAATAGAATGAAAAAGTAAAACGAAAATCACACTAAACAAAAACTGTCTGAGGCAATTTAGAAAATGAAGTTCATGACCTCACAGTAGGAATTACTAGAAACAATAATTAAAAACTATGTATGTAAACTATCTTTACATTTACAGTTAACATAAATATTACCACAATAAATAATTGTGAGATTAGGTATCTGATGGAAGTCTTCAATAAACTTAAGAACAGCATAAACCTAAAAATACACACATATATATGAAGAAAAAATAAATAGAATGAAAATACATAAATAAATTCTACAAATCAAGTAAAATACTAACATTAAAATTAAACAAATAGGCAAATATGACAAGTTGACAAACATAAGTAAATGTGTAAATAGGAATTTAAGAAGGTGGAAACACTAAGAATCCATTAATATATGTGATGCTGTAAAATCTTCAGTAGTCATTAGAAAATGAAAGATAATATCATTTCACAATTAACAGGTAAGTGGTAGCTAAGAGTAGGTCTATATTAGTTGTCAGAGGGTAAATTTAGAGCAAACAAAAATCTTATCCACTGCAAGGGATGTGTAGATTCTTATAATTATTTTGACAATCACATTACAGTTTCCTAGTGAAGCTCAAATGTGACTAATTTATGATTTATCATTTGTTCCGTGATTTCTTGCATGTGTGCATCAGGAAAAGTGCACATATAGGTCTACAGTAAGATTATTCAGAATGACCAATAAAAACAGAAAGTTGTCCTGTAATCCCAGCTATTTGGGAGGCTGAGGCAGGAGTGTCACTTGAACCTGGGAGGCAGAGTTTGCAGTGACCTGAGATCACACCCCTGCATTCGAGCCTAGGCAACAAGAGCAAGAGCAAAACTGTCAAAAAAAAAAAAATGTTTTGTGGCATATTTAAAAAATAGAATATGCAATAAAAACATGAGTGAACCTCCAATACAATTTTGAACAACAGAAGTGAGTCAAAGAAATTATTCTGTATAGCTTCAATTATTTAAATTTTTAAAACAGGCAAAACTGTATACAATATGTTGTTTTGTAACACGTATGTGTCTGTGGTGATTTTCTGATATTTTCCACATATCCCTTCTTTGTGTTGTTTTGGGTAAAGGTGAGATACAATAGAACTTTTTATGAGATTTAAAATGCAGCAGAAGCCATTATTTCTGAAGGACATCCTGGGTGAAAGTAGTGTGGAACAGAAGCAGAGTGTTTGGCTTTTCTTATTGACTGTCAGCCCCACTGTGTGATAGAAAATGCCAGTTCCACCCCGACATTGGCTGCAAACTCACAGAGTTTCGTTCTTCAGCTGGTAATCTTCCCTTGACAGTTTACACCAGGCATTGTGCTTTCATTCTAGTGCTGGACATTCCTCACTTCCTGCAAACACTGAGGTGTTAATGAAGTCAGGAATGGTCAGTGATATTTTTCTGATCATTTTTGGACCTCTTCTTCCCCACCTAATCTCACAATTATGTAAGTTCCAGTTTCCTATTATAAATTTTATATTTTTTTGTGTATGGTGGTTATCCATCCCTGATTACAACCTTACTGATAAAACATACATGTGTGGTTTAAAACCGTGAAGAAACAGAAGGATATTAATACAAATTCAGAATTGTTGTTACCCCTGAGCAAGGAGGAGAGAGTGTTATTGGGAAAGGTACATGGAGGGCTTTGAACATAAATTAATATTTTATGTATTGAACTGGAGTGTGGATATTTTGTATCATTTTTGTTTTTTTATTGTTTATAAAGCACATATATTTTTACATATGCTCTTTTTATGATATACAATTCACTGATCAGTATATTGAAAAGTAGACTTCTTATTGATTACTGTCTTGAAAAACTTTCTTTAAAATCCCTAGTATGAAATAACAAAGTCCAAAAACAACAATAAAATACACATAAACTAAACAACATTGAAGCAAGTGGAACTTTTTTGTGACTAAAAGTATTGATTTTAACTGGGTAACCTCCAAACAGATTTGAAATATAAATACATTTGAGATAAGCTGCATTGCCTTTGTTAATAACTATGTAAACCAAATATGAAATAAAAATTAGCCTTTTTTAGCAGTAAAAGTATTTTATCAAAGGCCAAAATTATTTGGCTCACATATAAGACATTTATGGAAGGCCAGAATGTTGGGCATACATGAGTGCCTTCTTATCATTTGACTAATGCACAGCTATTTAGATGAGTAATGGGTCTATTTTGCATTCAAACAAAGAAATAATTTTGCTTTCAGTTTGTTAATTTCTATTTGCTCTGACATTTGCTTTATCTAAACAAGATGTTTCCAATGATCTGGTTTTGAGGGCTAAGATTAATTGCCTTTTGGAATGCTTTTTGTATTCAACTACAAAATAAAGCAGAGAATTAATTCTTTTGCCAAAAAGGTAAAACTGGTAACTGTTCCAATATATTTTCTTAGGGGCTACTTTTGCAGAATTACAAGGCAAGCAATATGTTTCCCTTTACTCAAGCATATGAATTTAGTGGAAAGATCTATTAGAAGTCTTCAGCTTATAAAGAGAATGAAAGTCATTCTTCAATTCAATTCAAAAGGAAAATATAAGAATTTCATGAAAATATCAAAAATTCAATTTTCATTTTTCAAAATATCAAGTCAGGTATTAGTCTTCTGCACAAATTTCTAAGTACTGTTTATTACAGACTATTTAATTAATTATTTTATGATTGAGGCTTCCAACCATAAGCTTCCGTAAAAGCTGTGGCTATAGTTTTCTTTTATTCTACATATCACACTCTAATAACTTGACTGTTTACATATACGTCTCTTTTCATTAGTCCTACATTAGTGGGGATTTTTTATTTTGACATTCCACCCTGAATTACAGCCTTATTTCTCATTTTCCAGATAATAATACCATTCATTATCTTCTTCATTCCCTCTTGTCCCTTTCTCTTTTGAACATAGATTTTTCTGAAGGGGAGAGGAGAGGCACTCCCAAACATTCTCCAGTATTGCAACTTGGTAGTAACCTCAGTGATGCTCATATTGCAAAATCTAAAGGCCGGATTCTTCCCCTTATCCACCACAATTAAGTAATATTTATAGACAAGTATTTCAGGATTCATGAAATACATTCCTGTATTTCTTCCAAGACATTATTTTCCTTTGATTTTGCTTCTACCCCGGGTAACCTTAGATAGACTTATAACTTTGGATTTCTGTTCACAACAATGTGCTCTGTGCTCAGCCCTTGGATAACTTCTTGCCTCTGTTTATACTCACTCTCAAAGAGACCTTATGTCAGCATACATAGGTGAATGCTGACCTCTCTCAAATGCAAAACTGCAATCCTGACAGCTCCTCTGAAATACAGACTCATCTACTCAATTATGGATTCAATGTCTATACATAGATGTCTAATAGTTTTTTCAAACTTAAATTGTGCCACACAGAACTCACTATTTCTGCCCTTTCCACATGACAATTATTTTTTCTTGACCCCTCTCTCTTACTCTTCTGTCCTTGACACCAATAGGGGCTGGCAGCTCTATCTTCAAATACTTCTGGAATCTGACTATTCCAGAATTCCTGTCAACAAAACCATCATTTCTTTCTTTGAATATGAACAGTTTTTCCCAATGCTTCTGCCTCTTTTCATCATGATCACAACATTATATTCTATTTTATACATACTTGTTTAGGCTATCCTTTCAAAATGTAAATAAGCCTATGTCACTGTTTACTGAAAATCCTTGTCTTCACTAGACAAGTTTTGTATTTCAGTTCTTATCATGGACTACAAGGCTCTACCTTGCCCTATTCCTATTTTACTTTTGTTATGAACATTATTATAATTTATTTTTGCCATAACAACAATTATTGTATGATGATGATATCTCTGTCTTTCACAAAAAGGAAATGAGTTATCTTAAATCCCAAGAGACATGTATTCAAGTAAATTAAACAGAAAATTGGTAATAAAAGACAAAAGGATGAAACACCCATATGTGATTGTACATTGAATTAGGCTCTGAGCTTTGTGACAGCCAGGGTAAATAGGAAAACATAATTACTTTCATACTTTACATTATCAGAAATGGAAAATATGCTCACTTCTCAGGGAAGTTTTTTTTCCTGATACTGCAATCTGAAATAAGTGTTCAGTGAGTTTCGTATGAATGATAGTGAACTATGCATTATTATATACCTTCGACTTTAGTTTTACAGAAAACACAAAAGTATATTTCAACATGGGATTTGGAGGACATATCCAAACTTTAGCACATGTTGTGATTTCAAAGCCAGCGTCGTAACCTCTCTCTATTCATTGTCTTCTCCTGTATGAAAAACTATTTCTAAAGTGAACCAAAGTAGAATGGAAAATAAGAATCACTTTCTTCCTTCCAGTTTTCTAAAGACAACCAGGAGACAGAAAACCTGGGTTCCAGCTCTCATTTTAAGTGCTGCCTATATGTTGGCAAATTCCTTCTTTCTGGGTCTCAGTGTCTGCATCAGTAGATGTTGGACATGGATTAAAGAAATTATAGAATTTTATCCTCTTCATCAACTACCTTAGATGATCCCAGTGGTAGTGTCCGGTGCCATGACTGGTGACTTTAGCATGTGTGTGTGGCCCCACTTAGGGCAGGATAATCTCTGCCTTTGGCCTTTTCAGCCTCAGTGCCAGCCCGCGATGCTGGGCATGCTCAGCACAGAGAACCACAAACCTCTGACATCTTCCTTTGTGGACCCCTTCATTGAACAGGCATCCTTACTTCTTCCCAGATCTGTTAATTAGAAACATGGAGGGATATTCAAAGTCTTTTCTTCAGAAGCACATTCGAACACAAGTCTCCATCAAACCCAGCCACACATATCATATTAACTCAGTAAGTCCTTAACTGCCCCAGGAAATAGATTGAGCAAGACAATATGCAGTCTGACTTACTTATCATTGACATTATGCACCAGATATTCTGGAGGTTTATCAAGGTGATCATCTAGCCAAGGTGATCATCTAGCAGGAACAACAAATGAAAGGCATTCAAATAGGAAAAGAAGTCTCCCTATCTCCTCACTGATACCATTCTATCATGTAGAAAATCCAACAGACTCTGTGAAAAGGCTCTCAGAATTGATAAATGACTTTAATAAAGTTTCAGGAAACAAAATTGATGTCAAAAATCGGTAGCATTTATATACACTAATAATGTTCAAGTTGAGAGTCAAGAATGTAATCCCATTTATAATAGCCACAAAATAAATGAAATACCTAGGAATACAGCTACTTAGGAGGTGAAAGATCTCTGCAAGAATAAATACAAAACACTGCTGAAATAAATCAGAGATGACACAAAGAAATGGAAAAATTGTTTCACAGATTGGAAGAATCAATATTGTTAAAATGGCCATATTGTCCAAGGCAAGTTACAGATTCAATGCTATTATTATCAAACTACCAATGTGATTTTTCACAGAATTAAATAAAACTATTTTAAAATTCACATGGAACACAAAAAAGTCCAATTAGCCAAAGCAAGCCTAAGCAAAAAGAACAAAGCTGGAGACATCATACTACCCACTTCAAACTATGCTTTAAGACTACAGTAACCAAAGCAGTGTGGTACTAGAACAAAAACAGATAGAATACAAAAACACATAGAACAATGGAACAGTATATCGAACCAGAAATAAAGCTGCATGTGTACAACAATTTGATCTTTGACAAAACTGGACCAAAACAAACAATGGAGAAAGAAAAACCTATTTAATAGTTACTGTTGGACAACTGGCTAGCTATATGCAGAAGAATGAAACAGGATCCCTATCTTGCACTATATAAAAAATTAACTCAAAATGGATTAAAGATTTACATGTGAGACCTCAGTACATAAAATACATATAAAAGTAAACCTAGGAAATAGCATGTTGAACATTGACTTAGTGAAAGAATTTGTGACTGTCTCCAATAGCAATTACAGCAAAAACAAAAATTGACAAGCATGGCCTGATTAAATTTTTTAAATTTAATTAGGTACATGTAGCCCCTGCTTCTACACAGCAAAACAAAGTATCAACAGGGCAGACAGATAACCTAAAGAATGGGAGAAAATATTCCCAAAATCTCCACCTGATGAAGGTTTAATATTCAGAATCTATATGAAACAAACAAATCAACAAGCAAAAAACAACCGCATTTAAAAAGTGGACAAAGGACATGAACTCCAAAGAAGATGCCCAAATGGCCAACAAATATGATAAAATGCTTATGATCACTAATCGTCAGAGAAATGAAAGTAAAAAACTATAGTTTGATATAGTCACTGTTAATACAATGACCCATTTTTACACCAGTCAGAAAGGCTGCTATAAAAAAATCAAAATATAACAGGTGTTGATGAGGCTGTGGAGAAAAGGGAATCCTTATACTCTCTTTTGGGGAATGTAAATTAGTTCAGCCACTGTGGAAAGCTGTTTGGACACATCTCCAACTACCATTCAACTCAGTAATGTCATTACTTCCTATATACCCTCCAAAAAATAAATTATTATACCAAAAACATACATGTACTTGCATGTTCATCACAGCACTATTCACAATAGCAAAGACATGGAATCTACTTAGGTGCCCCTCAGTGGTGGATTGGATTGAATAAAGAAAATGTGATACATATACTCCCTTGAATACTAGGCAGTTATGAAAAAGAATGAAATCATGTCTTTTGTGGCAACATATATGCAATTGGAGGCCATAATCCTTAGTGAGTTAACACGGAACAGAAAAACAAATACTACATATTCTCACTTACAAGTGGAAGATTAACAGTGGACGTAAAGATGTGAACATGGACAGTGGGACTAGCAGAGGAGGGAGGCAGCGAGGGGAGCAATGGTTAAAAAAAAAAACTACTTATTGGGTACTATGCTCACTACCTGCATGACAGAATCCATACCCCAAACCTTAGTATCATGCAATATATTCATGTTAACAAACTGGTACATGTAGCCCTTTCCCCTCCTATTTTACCACTGTCTTCCTTTATTAGGCAGCTCCAGCATGATGATCCCTTTGCAGTGAATTAAATATGTTGTGCCTTCTTACTGGAATATGTTTCATTAGTTATTTATGTGACTAGTGGTTATGTATTTTTTCATTTCCTATGCCTTCTTTTATTCTTATTTTTCTTTTTGAGCATTTATCGCTGCTTAACATTTAATTACATAATTTTCTTTTTTTCCTCTTTATCCTCTCCCCTTCCTCTTTTTCTCCTCCTTTTTCTTCTCTTCCTTCCTCCCTTTGTCCTTCTTAATTTTTACTTCTTTTTTTTCTGAAAACAGGTACTTATTCTTTACTGTCTTCTCTACCCTAAACACCTAGAACAGAATATATAGTAGATGGTCAATAAATATCCATTGATTTAATTAATTTAGCATCTAAAGTGAATTTTTGAAATCACTTAGTATGAAGAATGACCAACTTAATGCCTGCCACTGATGTTTGTGTTGTGTTGTTGTTGAATGAATAACTGAATTTGTATATATCTAGAATAGAAAATATTTAAAACTAATCTTTGAAGCATATGTAATGATTAGACAGTGTCATCTTGAAATGTGGGCTTTATAATTTAATGGAACACAAGAAATACACATGAACTAGCATAAAAACAGGTGTAGAAAGTGGGACCTGTAGAGAAGTGGGTAATAGCAAAGGCCTTTGAGACAGAGAGATGTGGGTTCAGTTCCTGCTTTGGCTCTCAAACCAATGCAGCATTGTTCTAGCTACTATATTCCATGGATTGTTTATTTTTGCATATCATTAAGTTTTGAGGTAGAGTGGTGTTAGAGACTATACATTATCATTGAACATGGGCATTTTAACGTCAGCATTAGCAAGTTTCCCCTCTGGAGTAATTCTTTCACCATGATCTGTGCATTTTGGGCTATTTACTTTATGCTTTTGGTGAAATGGGAATGAAAACAGATTCTACTGAGTTTTTACATTGAAAGCCTTTAAGGCATAATGGAACACAATAAGCATTAAATAAATGTAGTCATTATTGTTGACATAAACACGTGCATCAGTAAGCATATAGATTAAAAAATGAATTTGGTGATATATAAAAGTTTTCTGGAAGAACTTTGTTCAAAAAATGAAAAGAACCTGGAAATGTTGGAGATAAAAGAGAAATAGTTAAAAGAAATAACATGATAATGAAAGTTGGATCCAGTCTATCATTGATGGGCATTTGGGTTGGTTCCAAGTCTTTGCTATTGTAAACAATGCCGCAATGGATATCTGTGTGCATGTATCTTTATAATAGAACGATTTATAATTTATAATTTGACCCAGTAATGGGATTGCTGGGTCAAATCGTATTTCTGTTTCTAAATCCTTGAGAAATATAAAGAAATATTTCTATTTCTAGATCCTTGAGAAATAGAAATACCATTTAACCCAGCAATCTCATTACTGGGTCTAATTTACTTAGATCCTTGAGGAATTGCCACACTGTCTTCCACAATGGTTGAACTCATTTACACTTCCACCAACCCTGTAAAATCGTTCTATTTCTCTACATCCTCTCCAGCATCTATTGTCTCCAGATTTTTTAATGATCACCATCATTTTCAGCAAACTGACATAAAAGCCGAAAATCAAAAATCGCATGTTCTCACTCATAAGTGGGTGTTGAACAAAGAGAATACATAGACACAGTGAGGAAAACATCACACATCGGGTACTGTTGGGGGTTGTAGGGGCTAGGGGAGGGATAGAAGGGGGTGGAGGGATTGGAGAAGGATAACATTAGGAGAAACACCTAATGTAGGAGACTGGGTGATGGATGCAGTAAACCACATGGCCTGTGTATACCTATGTAACAATCCTGCACAATCTGCAAATGTACCCCAGAACTTAAAGTGTAATAAAAAAAATTATAAATGTCAAAAAATAAATAAATAAATAAAGTTGGATCAAGTAAGATGATAAAAGTGGATAGGCTTTGGAAAGTATAAAACTAAAAAAAAAAGCATAATATGATTTTAAGCTGATACTATCACTGTTGCACTATTTAAAACAAGACTCAGCAGAAGCAGGGAGAATATTATATACATGGCATTTATTTATGTGCTTATTTATTTACCAATTTATTTTATCATAATCAAACATTGGTATTTTCTTTCCTTCAAAATTTAAGTAATATACTATAAAAATAGAAATACTCAAGGTATATATTTAGACATATTTGACCCTCAAATATTAGTTTGCATGTGTATGTATATATAGATATATATATAATATAAACATACATATAAATACAAAAATGGTTAATTTTTCACAGATTCTAGTTACCATGATTTGGAAATGTTTTAAATAATTATGTCACATGAAAATTTTCAGAAACATTTGGTAGATACAGAGACTGTAATATTCTTAGTGTAGAAATCTTCAACTCCCATGTAGCTCTAATTAAATGTTATTTTTAACATGATAAAATTTTTGAAGTCAGAAATCTAAACCTTCTTACTTAATGTATGTTTTATGTTTATTGATGTGTTAAGACACATATTATCTATTTATAATAATTATCACTAATATGATACAATACTTTCAGATGAAAAAGGATAAAAAATCCCTCATAGTGGAGCTATTTAGATAAAAACATTTAACCAAGACAAAAAAAAAAAGGATTACTTTGCATAGATGGAAGTATAATAATTCAGCTACTGGACTGATACTTTTTCAATTGTACTATGCTGTTTCCTAGTTAGCAGGATGAAAAAAATCCACAGTGACAAAGCAGATTTTTAAAAACATATATTTGTGCTTTATTTTAAAAAATGAGAAGATAGAGGAAATATTTTTTAATATAAAAAGAATTAGTATTAATATTATCACTATGGATAAATACATCAAACTTTTCTTACAATGTATTTTTTCTGACATATGATATTTTTATCTCTTGAAATATTTCAAGCATATATATCAGCCATTAATGTCAAAATGTCATATTACAATTTTGGCATAATAACTTTTAATTTGTGAAAAAAATATATTTAGTGCCAACATAATAGTCTAACAATAAATGACAGAAATGTATTAAGTAGGCCTTGATCATTAAGCATTGGTGTCATTTTGAAGTTTTGATTCTGTGTTTGGAATAATGTACTTTAATTTGTCAATTTTTTTTATAAAAGCTTTTTCAAAGTATTGTAACAACTTTATAATATTTTATCATGTAAAACCTAAAGAATCTCATGTCTTCTGTATTTTTTATTACTATTAAGTGTGTTCATTATTATGAAGTGTGTGTTTCTTTGAATAAAGGAAGCATTCTTTATGCACCAGGCCCCTGGCATTTGCTGCTTGTCTATTAGCTCTATGGGTAAGGGACAACCATTATGACAAGAGTGCAACCTTTGAATATTCAGATATTTTCTAAATCAAATGACCAATTTAATCATTATTAAAATTCAGATCAGATATTGGGGAAACAGTTTAACAAAGGGATTTTTATTTCAAAACCTTAAAATACAATAGTATACATATGTACACATGTAAATAATATTAATTATAGCTCTAAATAATATATTACATATGCTTATTTTTATATAAATACAATTAAAATATAATTGTATAGAGACACACATATAAATCTTAAATAATTTAATATATTTTAATTATGTAAATATGTATGTATATATGTATATAAACATATACTTAATGTATTTGTGGATAATTATATATGTAAATATATTTATATATGTGTGGTCTACATACAATTGTATATTTTTTTTAAATTTTACTTTAAGTTCTGAGGTACATGTGCAGATCTTGCAGGATTGATACATAGGTATACACATGCCATGGTGGTTTACTGCATCCATCACCCTGTCACCTACATTAGGTATTTCTCCTAATGTTATCCTTCCCCAAACCATCCACCCTCTGCTAACCCTCCTCTAACTCCCACACCTCCCAACAGGCCCCGGTATGTGATGTTCCCCTCCCTGTGCCCATGTGTTCTCGTTGTTCAATAGCCACTTGATGAATGAGGGCATACAGTGTTTGGTTTTCTGTTCTTGTGTCAGTTTGCTGAGAATGCCGGTTTCCAGATTCATCAATGTACCTGCAAAGGACATGAACTCATTCTTTTTTCAGTTGCATAGTATTGCATGGTGTATATATGTCACATTTTCTTTATCCAGTCCGTATGTATGTAAATACATGTATGTAAACATATACTTAATATATTTACATGTAGTTATATGAATATATGTAAATATGTTTATGTGTGTGGTCTACATACAATTGTATTTTAATGCATATTTTATACGTTAAAGTGTATATATATATATAGCTTTTGTGTGTATATATATATATATATATATATATATATATATATATACATCTTTTCAGTTTGCCTGGCTGAGATTAAACAAAATGATATAGCACAATATTTGGCAAATACATGGCAGGGTCTTAACAATAGTGGCAGAGTCTTAACGTTAGAAACTTAAATTTGGACAGAAAGTGTGCTAATAAACTTTGCCATATAGGTGTAAAGATCTTTAAAAATATCTTTATTTATACATCAAAACCATCTGAGGTAATTAATTGACAGGCAGATTCCTGAGACTGAAACTGAATATACTTAATCAAGACTTCCGTGAATAGTACCCCTGGATATATATTTTATATGAGCTCCTAGGTTATTTCTGAAAAACTAAATTTTGGAAACTATTTTGAGTTGTATTTGCATAATAAAATGTGTTGTAAAAAATGTTTAATTAATTTTAATTATGGTAATATTAACTTAAAATGTTACACATCCAACCACAGAAATAATTCAGGCTTAATAAAAATATTATGACCTTTGCTTATTTTTTAAAAATGGGATTATTCAGTTTTTACTCATTTATTCGTTTAAGTTTCTTATAGGTTCTGGGTATTAGACCTTTGTTGGATGCATAATTTAAGAATATTTTCTCTTGTTTTGTAGATTGTCTCTTTACTCTGTTGATAGTTTCCTTTGCTATGCAGAAGCTCTTTAGTTTAATTAAGTCCCACTTGTTAATTTTTGTTTCTGTTGCAATTGCTTTTGAGGACTCAGCCAAAAATTATTTGGCAAGGCTAATGTCAAAAAGAATAATTCTTAAGTTTTCTTTTACAATTTTTATAGTTTGAAGGTCTTACATTTAAACCTTTAATCCATCTTGAGTAAATTTTTTTATATGGTGCAAGGTACGGGTCTAGTTTTCTTCTTCTGCATATGGCAGAAATTATCCTAGCATCATTTATTTAAGAGGAAGTCACTTCCCAATTGCTTGCTTTTGTCAACTTTTTTGAAAATCAGGTGGTTGCCACTGTGTGGCTTTATTTCTGGATTCTCTATTTTGTTCCATTGGTCTTTATGTTCCAGCACTGTGCTGTTTTTATTACCATATCTTTATAGGATAGTTTGAAGTCAAGTAATGTGATGCCTCTGGCTTTGTTCTTTTTGCTTAGGATGCCTCTGGCTTTTTGCTTAGATGCCTCTGGCTTTGTTCTTTTCGCTTTGTTCTCTTTGCTTCCGGCTGATCAGACTCATGTTTGGTTCCATATGAATTTTAAAATAGTTTTGTTTAATTCTGTGAAAAATGATGTTGATTGTTTGACAGAAATAGGGTTGAATCTGTAAATTTCTCTGGATAGTATGGCTCTTTTAGCAATATTGATTCTTCTAATCCATGAGCATGTAATGTTTTTCCATTTCTTTGTGTCATATCTGATTTCTTTCAGTAGTGTTCTGTAGTTGTCCTTGTAGAGATATTTTACCTCCTTGGTTAGATGTGTTTCTAGGTATTTTACTTATTTTTTTGGATATTATATGAAATTGTGTTCTTGATTTGGCTCTCATCTTGAACATTATTGGTGTATAGAAATATGGCTGACATTTGTACATTGATTTTGTGTCCTGAAACTTTACTAAAGTCATTATTCAGTTCTAGAAGCCTTTTGGCTGAGTCTTTAAGGTTTTCTAGGTACAGAATCATGTCATCAGTGAGGAAAGGTGTTTAGACTACTTATTTTCCTATTTGGATACCTTTTACTTCTTTCTCTTCCTGATTACTCTGGCTTGGAATTCCAGTACTATGTTGAATAGGAGAGTGAGAGTGGGTGTCCCAGAAATCTCATTACTGGGTATTTAGTTTCCAGTTCTCAAAGAGACTGGTTCCACCTTTTGCCCTTCAGTGTGATGTTGGCTGTCAGTTTGTCATAAATGGCTCTTATTATTTTGAGGTATGTTTAATACCTAGTCTGCTGAGGGTTTTTATCATGATAAGATGTTTGATTTCATCAAAAAGCTTTTTCTGTCTCTATTGAGATGTTAAGGTGGTTTTTGCTTTTAATTCTGTTTTGTTGGTGAAACACATTTATTGATTTGCATGTGTTGAACCGGCCATTACAACACACAAAGCCTGCTTGATCATGGTGAATTAATTTTTTGATGTGCTTTTGGATTTGTTTAGTAGTATTTTTTGAGGAGTTTTGCTTAAAGAGGAATATTGTCCTGAATTTTTTTGTTGATCCTTGCCAGATTTTGGTGTCAACCAGGTACTGGCTGCATTAAATGAGTTAGGAAGGAGCCCTTCCTCCTCTATTTTTTTTTTTTTTTTGAATTGTTTTAGTAGAATTGATACCAGTTCTTTATACAACTGGTAGAATTTTGCTATTAATCTATATTGTCCACAGCTTTTTTTTTGGTTGGTAGTTTTTTAATTATTGATTCAGGCAAAGAATATAACATGCTTTTCAAAGAAAAAAGACATATAAGCAGTCAACAAATATGAAAAAATTCTCAACACCACCAATCATTACAGAAATGCAAATCAAAACTGCAGTGAGGTGCTATCTCATACCAGTCACAATGAACATTATTAAAATATCAAATAATAACAGATACTGGCAAGTCTATGAAAATAAAGGGAAAGCTTATAAACTGTTGGTGGGAATGTAAATAAATTCAGCCGCTGTGGAAAATAGCTTGGAGATTTTTCAAAGACTTAAAACTGAACTACCATTTGACCCAGCAGTCTCATTACTGGGTATATACCCAAAGAAAAGTGAATTATTCTACCAAAAAGACATGTGCACTGACATGTTCATCTCAGCTATTTACAATAGTGAATCAACCTAGGTGCTTATCAATGTTGGATTGGATAAAAAGAAAGTAGTATAAACATACCAGGAAATACTATGCAGTCATGAAAAAAGAATGAAATTAGGTCATTTGCAGCAATAATGATACAACTGGAGATCATTATCCTGAGTGAATTAACAGGGGAATAAAAGACCAAATAATGTGTTTCCATCTGTAAGTAGAAGCTAAACATTGAGTACTCATGTACATATAGAAGGGAACAATAAACACTGTGGACTACTACAAAGTGGAGGAGTAGGTGGGGAGAAGGAGGAAATGGACTGGAAGACTATTTATTGGATACTATGCTCACTATTTTGGTGAAGGCATCACCTGTACCCCAAACGTCAGCTTCACACAGTATACCCATGCAACAAATCTGCATATGTACCCCCGAATGTAAAATAAAAGTTGAAATAATAGTTTAAAAATAAAATATCCCATTTAACATTCCATAATATATGCCAGTTAGCTGAAAAATAGTCAAACAAAATTGTGTAAAGAGGGAAAAAGTAAAGATAGAAAATTGCATATAAAAATTCTTAATCTTTATTACACATTGTTTATTATTAATATATTCAGTTTACCTGAGTTATGTTCATTACTAATTTTCTAAAGCCACTAACAGTTGATGGAAGTTTTTAATTCCACAGTTAAAATCACAGAGGTATATGGTTGGAAAGGAGTTATATAAATATAAATGGTGTTTAGACTATTCATTTATAGTTATATTCAAATAAATTTGTATCAATTTGTATTTAAATACCTTAACTTCTAGTATGAGTAATTGTTTCTTTTTCTCTCTGTCTCTTACCCCTTTTCTCTCCCTCTCTGTTAGTATTTTTTCTCCTTGTACTCTTATACACATCTTTCTGCCACTCTTCATCTCTGCTTTGAAAAACAAACATATTTAAGGAGACATTCAGGTGTTCATTATTTTAGAATAAATGTATTTTAATGTCAGCTTTATATATCTATTTCTGTTATATTAGTGATATTTCCTTATTCAGATACTTCCTTTTTTCTGTCAAATGTTGATTTAGGATGCAAGAATACATTTATGTACAATAACTAACAGTGGGTATTAAAATCTAATTAGGTAACATGAGTTTTTAAATATTTTCTTTTCTCTCATCTTTTTAAATATTCTCATTTTAACATAATTATTTTGATATTTACCAGGCCCTTATTTTGAAATCTCTTATTTTCACAACAAGGTTTTAATCAATACAGAAATACGGCATGATTAATGTCTTAGTTCTTTTTTCTGCTATAACAGAATATTGCAGACTGGAGAATTTATAATGAACAGAAATTTATTAGTTTACAATTCTGAAGGCTTGGAAATCCAACATTATGTCAGCAGCCTCTGGTAAGGGCTTTTTTGCAGAGTGATCACATGGCAAAAGGCATTGAATGGAAGAAGGGCAAAGAGAGGGAGGGCGAGAGGGGGCCTATCTTGCCTGTCTGTGGTGACATTAATCCCAATCCTGAGGGCAGAGCCCTTATAGTCTAATCACGTTTTTAAAGGTCCCTCCGTTAATACTTTTACAATGGCAATTACCTTTCAACATGAGAGAACAGACATCCAAACCATAGCAAATGTGAATACCATAAAGCCTTTAAAAGTCATGCCTTGTGGATTTTTTATTTTTACAGATTACAGTTTAAAGCTAAGCCATTTATGCTCTGAGGTTAACTCCCCGAGCTAAAATTTTCTTAAGATTATAAAAAAAAAGGAAAAAAAATACTTGCTTCTTACATTTATACCAGAGGTAAAATGAATATTTAAAAGAGGCATTATTTTTGGCATAAAATTATTTTTTAAAAAGACTACTCATTTTCAAATATGCAAAAATTTCAAAGTTAATTTTTTCCACTTATTTATTGCATTGGTTTATGTATTTCCTCAGATGTAATTAAAATCTTTGATTAAACTTTTATAGACATTTTATATGTTCTTAAATATTGTCTAACATATACACCCTTCAATCATCATTGATTGATTCAGAGATTCTTATATCTCCATATTCCCTTAATATGCATTTTCATTTTGGTTCTTATTTAAATTGTGTTGCAATTCCTAGTTAATCTTTTAAATTTCTTCAACTAAATCACTGAAGTAAGTGAATATATTTTATTATTAATCATTAGATGTTAGCTCCATGCCTATCACAATAAAAGTACAGACAAAACATATTCAAATAAATTACTAATCATACATGAATTAAAATAAAAAACATTCATTTGAATAATCTTACCTTTGAAGAATTTAATTTGACCATGAACAATATGTAGTTTTACTTTGGTTGTTACGTGTTTCTTTTTGTTTTCAAGTTTTGTGGACACTTTGTAGGTTTATATAAAGGTACATGAGATGTTTTGATACAGGCATGCAATGTGAAATAAGCACAGATGGAGAATGGGGTATCCATCTTCTCAATCATTTATTATTTGAGTTACAAACAATCCAATTACATACTTCAAGTTATTTAAAAATATACAATTATTATTAACTAGAGTTACCCTATTGTGCTACCAAATTGTCTTATTTATTTTTTTGAACTAATTTTTAACCTACTGACCATCCCCATATTCCCCCTACCCTAGATCCCCGAAGTATACTTTCCAACCTGTGGTAACCATCATTTGACTCTCTATGTCCATGAGTTCAATTGCTTTGGTTTTAGATCCCACAAATAAGTAAGAACAAGCAATATTAGTCTTTCTATGCCTGGCTTATTTCACTTAACATAGTAATCTCCAGTTCCATCCAGGTCGTTGTAAATGACAGGATCTCATTCTTTTTTTTTTTTTTTTTTTTTTTTTGTTTAATGGATCAATAGTACTCCATTGTGTATATGTACTGCATTTTCTTTATCCATTCATGTACTGGTGGGCACTTTGGTTGTTACCAAACTTCATTATTGTAAACAGTGCTGCAACAAACATAAAAATGCAGATATCTCTCGGATATACTCATTTTCTTTCTTTTGGGTGTATACCCAGCAGTGGGATTGCTGTATCATATGGTAGCTACATTTTTAGCTTTTTGAGGAATCTCCAAACTGTTCCCCATAGTTCTTGTACTAATTTACATTCCCACCAACAGTGTATGAGTATTCCCTTTTCTCAACATCTTCACGAGCATTTGTTATTGCCTGTCTTTGGGTATAAGCCATTTTAACTGGAGTGAGATGATGGCTCATTGTAATTTTGATTTGTATTTCTCTGATAATCAGTAATATTGAGCAGCTTTTCATATGCCTGTTTGCCATTTGTATGTTTTCTTTTGAGAAATGTCTATTCAAATATTTTGCCCATCTTTTGATCAAATTCTTAGTTTTTCTTTTCTTATGAACTTGTTTGAAACCCTTAGATAGTCTTTTTATTAATCTTTTTAATTATGGTAGTTTGGTACCTTGAAAGTTTGCAAATACCTGCTCCCATTTTGTAGGTTGTCTTGTCATTTTGTTAATAGTATCCCTTGCTGTGCAAAAGCTTTCTAACTTGATGTGATCTCATTTGTCCATTTTTCCTTTGGTTGCCTGTGCTTCTGGGGTATTGCTCAAGAAATTTTGGCCCAGGTCAATATCCTGAACATTTTCCTCAATTTTTATAGTAGTTTCATAGTTTGAGGATTTAGATGTAAGTCTTTAATTCATTTTTATTTTATTTTTGTATAAGGTAAGATATAGGAATCTATTTTCATCCTTCTGCATGTGGATATCCCGTTTTCCCAGCACCGTTCATTGAAGAGTTTGTCTCGTCCACAGTGTATAATCTTAGGAACTTTGTGAAAAATAACTTAACTATAGGTGTGGGGATCTGTTTCTGGGTTCTCTATTCTGTTCCACTAATATATGTATCAGTGGATGTATGTATCATGCTGTTTAGTTTATTATGACTGTAGTGTAATTTGAAGTCAGATAATATAATTCCTCCAGTTTTGCTGTTTTTGTTTAGGATAGCTTTGGCTATTCTAGGTCTCTTGTGGTTCCATATAAATTTTCTACTTCTTTGAAGTCTGTCACTGGCATTTTGAGAGGGATTGCATTGAATCTGTAGATTGCTTTGATTATAATGGACATTTTGACAATATTGATTCTTTCAATTCATGGACATGGATTTTTTTTCCATTTTATTGTGTCTTCTTAGATTTCTTTTATCAATGTTTTATAGTTTCCGTTATAGAGATTTTACACTTCTTTGGGTCCGTTTGTTTCTGGGTATTTAATTTCATATGTGGCTGTTGTAAATGAGACTATTTTTAAATTTTTTCTTTTCACATTGTTCACTATTGGGATATAAAAATACTATTGATCTTTGTATGTTGATTTTGTATCCTACAACTTCACTGAATTTCTCAGTTCTAATAGTTTCCTTGTAGAGTCTTCAGATGTTTCCAAATATAAGATTATATCATCAGCAAAGAAAGGTAATTTGACTTCTTCCTTTCCAGTATGGATGTCTTTGGTATCTTTCTCTTGTCTTTTTGCTCTAGTTAGGACTTCCAGTATGATGTGAAACATGAGTGGTGACAGTAGGTATCCCTGTCGTGGTCCAGATCCTAAAGGAAAGCCTTTTACTTTTATCCTCTACAGTATGATATTAGATGTGAGTCTGTCATATATGGCTTTTATTATGCTAAGGTTAAGTCTCTCCTATCCCCAGATTTTTTAAGGTTTTTATTATAAAGGATGTTAAGTTTTATCAAATCATTTTCCAGTATCAATTGAAATGACCACATGATTTGTAGCTTTTCTTTGTTTGACATGATGTGTCACCTTCATTGATTTGGATATGTTAAATGATCTTGCATCACAGGAATAAATCCCACTTGGTCGTGATAAATGATGTTTCTAATGTATTGCTGAATTGAATTTGCTACTATTTTCTTGAGGACTTTTGCTTCAATATTTGTCAGAGATACTGGCCTATAGATTTCTTTTTTCTTCTTTTTTTTTTTTTGTGTGTGTCTCTGGTTTTGTATCAGGGCAATATTGGCTTCATATAATCTGTTTGGAAGTATTAACTCCTCCCCGTTTTGTGGAAAAGTTGAAATAGGATTGATATTAGTTCTTTAAATGGTTGGCAGAATTCAACAGTTGAGCCATGAGGTTTTTCTTCTGGGAGAGTTTTTATTATAGCTTCAATCTCGTTACTTGTTATTGGTCTGTTCAGGTTTTCAATTTCTTCCTTCTTCAGTCTAGATAGATTGTATGTGTCTAGTAATTTGTCCATTTTTTTCTAGGTTTTGTAATTTATTGACATATAGTTGTTCACAGTAGGTATGAATGATCCTTTGCATTTCTGCAGTATCAGTTGTAATAGCTACTTTTTAATTTATGATTTTATTTATTTGAATCTTTTTTTATAATCTGGCTAAATTTTGTTTAACTTTTCAAAACAACCAAATTTTTGTTTCATTGATCTTTTGATTCTTATTGTTTTCTCATATCAATTTTATTTATTTCTGCTTTGATCATTATTATTTATTTTCTTCTAATTTTGATCTGATTTGCTCTTGCTTAGCTAGTTCTTTAAGATGCATTGTTAGGTTGTTCATTTGAAATTCTTTCTCTCTCTCTCTCTCTTTTTTTTTAAATGTAGGCACTTGTAGCTATAAACTTCCCTCTTAACACTACTTTTGCTGTATACTGTGAGTTTTGGAATGTTGCATTTCCATTTTTGTTTGGGTCAAGAAATTGTCAATCTCATTCTTAATTTATTTATTGACCAACTGGTCATTCAGGAGCATATTGTTTAATTTCCATGTATTTGTATAGTTTCTAAAATTCCTCTTATTAATAATTTCTGGTTTTATTCCATTGTGGTCTGAGAAGATGCTTGCTATTGTTTCATTTTTAAAAAAATGTTTAAGACTTGTTTTGTGACCTAACATGTGATCTGTCCTCGAGAATAATCTATGTGTTGATGAAAAGAATGTGTACTCTGCAGACTTTGGATGAAATGTAATGTAAATATCTATTATATCCATTTTGGTATATTGTGCAGATTAAGTCTGATGTTTGTTGATTTTCTGTCTGGAAGTTTCGTCCAATGCTGAAAGTGGGGCATTGAAGCCTCCAGTAATTATTGTATTAGGCCCTATCTCTCTGTAGCTCTGATTATATTTCCTTTAAATATCTGAGTACTCCAGTGTTGGGTTCACATATATTTTAAATGTTTATATCCTCTTGCTAAATTCATTCCTTTATTATTATATAGTGATCTTCTGTGTCTCTTCTTGTAGTTTTTGTCTTGAAATCTATGTTGTCTGATATGAGTATAGTGACTTCCACATTTTTTGTTTTTATTGTCATAGAATAATTTTACATTTTATCATTTCAGCCTATATGTGTCTTTATAGGTGAAGTGTGTTTCTTTCAGGCAACAGTTCAATGGGTCTTGTTTTTTCATCCATTCAGCCAATCTATATCTTTTGATTGGAGAGTTTAATCCATTTATATTCAATATTACTTTTGATAAATAAGGACTTATTTCTGCCATTTTATTTGTTTTCTGATCTTCTATTCCTTAATTATCTCCTTTCTTTCTTCTTCTAGTGAAGATGATTTTCTCTGGTTACATGATTTAGTTTCATAACTAAAGGATCATAAAGAGATCCCTGTATCTCTTTCTACCTCCTCTTTAAGGCCAGTAACTCTTAGATTTGCCATTTTGAGGCTATTTTCAAGATCCTATCAACACGCTTCATTGTTTTTTATTCTTTTTTCTTTTGTCTCTTTTGACCATGTATTTTCAAATAGCCTGTCTTCGGGCTCACAGATTCTTTCTTCTACTTCATACATTGTTCAGTTTGTCAATTGAATTATTCAGCTCCAGAATTTCTGCTTGATTCTTTTTAATTACTATATTCTCTTTATTAAATTTATCTGATAGAATTCTGTATTTCTTCTCTGTTATTTTGAGTTTCTTTGAGGTTCCTCAACATAGCTTTTAAAAAAAATTATGTCTGAAAAGATACACTTCTCTATTTAGTTCATATTTCCTGGATGGTGTTGATTCTAGCAGGTGTTCTTTGGTATCTGGGCATTGAAGAGTTAGGTACTTATTATAGTATTTACCATCTGGCTTATTTAAAGCTCTCCTTCTTAGGAAGGCTTTCTAGATATTTGAAAAGACTTGGGTGTTGTGACCTAACTTGTATTGAGTTTAGGATCACCCCAAGCCGAGTAATGAAGTGGTTCTTGCAGACTAGTAGAGGCACCACTATGCTGTTCTTGGAAGATCTGGGAGAATTCTCTGGATTATCAGGCAGTAACTCTTGTTCTCTTCCCTTACTTTCTCTTAAACATACAGACTCTTTCTCTGTTTTGAGCCACCTAAAGCTGAAGTGAAGTGACTACCACCACTATACCATCTGGTGCTACCATCACTATAACTGTGCTGAGTCAGACTTGAAGCCAGTGCAGTCTGGCTTCAACTGAATGCTGCCAGGAGTGGGTTTTTTCTTTCAGGGTGGCAGGTTCCCTTCTGGCCCAAGTGAATGCTTCAGGTGAACGCTTCCAAGTGAGTTCTGGCTTTAAGTGAATGCTGTGAGAACTGGGTTCTTTTCTTTAAGGAAGTGAATTCTCTTCTGACCCAGGGTGCGTCTGGAAATGTCATCTGGAAGTTAGATCCCAGAACGAGGACCTCACGACTCTGACCATTTCCCTGTCCTGAAGTGGCTGAGCTGGTATCTTAGATGCAAGACAAAATCCTACACACTCTTTCTTCTCTTCAACTTAAGCAGAAGGAAAGAATCTCTTCTGGAGCTGTGAGCTCTGCAGCCTGGGGTTAGAGGAGGAGTGATGCCCTCCCTTAGCAACCCCAGCTTGGGTCTCAGTATGTTGCATACTTACCTCCACCCCAGTCAACTGTTTCTGGCCTAGTAGCATTAGAACTTGCCTAAAAGTTGCAGTCCTTATGGCCTAGACTGCCTTTCACATTTACTTGGAGACACAGAGTGCTGCATCCCTTGGTGGCAAGATTTGTAGGTTTCGAATGCTAGCATTCCCCTCTGGCTAGGGCTAGTTTGGATGGTTCCTCATCGGGCAGGTGTCTTTTGAGTTTGATCCGGTTTTCCTTTCTGCTGTAAATGGACAGCAATGAGTTCCACGCCTTTCAATTGCTATGTTCTCCTCCTCATGTCCTTGAGAAGCACTCCATACATTGCTGCAGCTAGGAGTGAGGCAGAGGTGACATTGACAATTCAGAACTGTTTTTCTCTATCTCTTCAGTGACTTTCAGTGATATGAAGTTAAAAGCAGGTACGATGAATGCACACCTGATTTTTGGTTCTTAAGAAGGTGTTTTGTTGTTGTTGTTGTTTCTTGTAGATAGTTGTTAACTTGATGTCCTTCAGGAGAGGGTGCAATCAGTGGAACTTGCTATTCTGCCATCTTGCTCTATCTCTCTCCCAAACTTTAGTTTTGATTTAAGTAAGACTTGTCTCATGCCTACTTGCTGTTTATTATCCTAGGAGATTAGGAACTATGTATTGTGTTAACTTTTATATATGTTTCTTTGAGTGAAATTGAAAAATGGGTGCGTGCGTACCTTCCTGAGCTGTGCATGTGCTCATGTGTGCTTGTTTGTGTGTCTGTGTGTATTTTACTATAAAAGCATATTTTACAAATAGAATATAACTGTAAGGTAAAATATATACATTGTTAGTGGAGTTTTCCTTTTCTAAGTGTATTTACCTTTGGCCTTATTACAAGATGTAAAATACTAGCAGTAACATCAAGTAGAAAACTGAACAGTTCTTTCGATTGCCACCACTAACAATTTTAAACAAAATCATTACATTTTATTTCAGATTTCAAATTGAAGCACCCTGAATCAAATTACATGAAACAAAGATGAGCAATAAATGTTCAAAGGCTTTTAAAAGTTACTGCTATTACACTATCTGACATGGATTGTCATATTGATTGCAGCTGAACAATGAAACATAACCACAAGCAATCATATGTATTTTAGATGATGATTCACTTTGTAACCTTCTCTTCTGACTCAAAAATTATTCACTTTAGGAGTTTGATTTGACTTTCTGTATTTTCTTCCCTCTTGTAATGACAGTCTTGGATATTACATCTTCATTTCAAACCCCTCGATCGATGTGGTGCTTGGTTAAGTGGTGGCTCTAATAAATGTTAAACTGCACCTTTGCATTGGCTACAAACAATTCAAAATGGATTATAATAAAAAGCACAAAAGCACTACATAGTGCTATACAGAGTATAGTAGAACTGCAAATTTACCCTCCAGATGCTTATAACCATTTCTACAAATGGATTTGAACTAAAAAAATACCACAAAGCATATTATATAATATTTGAGTATATTAAAGTACATCATGTTACAAATAAATATGTTTAACCCATACATTTTTAAGTTTTGTCTTCATATCACCATGTTTATTTCTATTGCTAGAGCCAATATAAAATAAACACTATTTGTATAAGCACTATGTGAGCAATGAAAAATAAACTAACTTTTATGTAGTTGAATAAAGCTTTATTTTTTTAAAAAAAGTTTAGTTTTTATTGGGTCTTTATAAAACAGTGTAAGAAATGAGCCTTTCTTAAGTGCAAGGAGCAATATGACTAGATTCTGGGAATTATAGGAAGAAATGAATGCACAGAAGTGGTGCACAGTACAGTGCAAAGAGAACTATGAACTTTTTGAATGGAGAGCCTTGATCTTATACATTTGTACATACATTATGCATCTGTCAAAGGCATTTCACATGTTCTTTATATGCCGATTAACAAAGCAGTTAGAAACATGGAGGGGATACATTGGGGTATTTCCAAAAATTGTTGCTTTAGACCCACATGTGTATTATTCAAATCCTTCCTGAGACACAATAATATTAACAGCACAGTGTTCACCAATGAACTACCTACTTATAAAATTAGTCTCATTTCAACATGTCTCTCCCTGAAAAGTATAATCAAATCACGTCTTCCAATTGTTAATTATTTATAGGCCTGTATTTCTAAAAGTCCAGTATTTGAATGCCTTATAATATAATTAAATTACCTAAAGTAATAAAAAGATTACAATTAATAACTTGTAAATAAGACTTGATATAATGAAGTTTATGACAATGCCTTGTCCAACCTCACAGAAAGAGTTTCTCACAGATAAAGAGTTTCTTATAATCCTGTAAATATCTAAGTATAAGAAAATATGCAAAAGTGATATGGTCATAAGAATATCAATGGAGTTTATTTTGAATATCAAGGTATTAAAGAAAGACCTGTGGGAAAAGATTTCTTTTGGTGTGGGAATATTGGTGCAAAATGGCTTTTCTATTCACTTTAAGAGAGAATTCAGCATAAAATAAACATGTTTTATCTGGCTATCTTTTAAAAAAATTCAAGGAAATAGAACTAAATGAGTATTTTTTCTTTCTTTAATTCCTAGCCCATAGGCATAGTTTTAACAATATTTTATGATTAAAAAATAATCTTTAATATATTTCCTAATATAGTTTCATAAGAAAATGTACAAATTAAACATCAAAGATCACTATTTAGTAGGATATTTTAAAATTGTTTTATCTCACATGCATTTGCTTTATATAAATTTATTTTACTACTATTGTCCATACCAAATACTTTCTTATATTTTGTTAATATCAACATAGCACACAATTGAAGACTTTCAGATACGTGTAACTGGATTTTAACTCTGATTTGAAAAGGGTTACCAAGCTAGAAACCTATATATTTTTTCTGTACATGTTTATTTAGTTTAACATCTATATAAAAAAAATCTTGCTCTCAAGAAAATTTATAACATAGTAAATTAACATCAATACATTGTGTAAACTACCTAAGTAGCAATACTTCAGTAACAAAATGCTATGAAAAAAACATCAAAGAGAAAATCTCCAATATTTCCAAAGGCTAGAAAGAACTGCAACTGTGTTAATGGATAATGGTATTAATATTTATACATAGACTGTTGATCTATTAAACCTTATGATAAACTTAAAAATCTTTATGTCAAAACATCGAAGTCAGCTCTTTCCCCTCTAGATTTCTTTATTCTTAACATTCATACCAAACTCTGTCAATTATTGGTGTAAAGCATAATTGCCTTGGCATTTTCACTTCTTTCCTTTCACATTCCACCCCCTTGCATCAAGAAAGTTGAAGAAAAAAAGACTTGCTCATTCTTCCGTGAGGTTTGCTGTTGACGACTCAGATTTGAATTTCCAATGAGACAACATTATTGTAAGTGCTCACCGTCTGATTAATTCATCAAAATAGCTACTGAGCACCTATTGATTCATTCATACTCAAAATATCTATTGAGATTACATGGGAATAGCATGTTTGCTTCTTAATGTTTCTTGTGTAACGAAAATGTGTTTGGAAAAGAGATGACTCAGAAAGTGATTAGCTATTCATTAAAAAATAAAAACCAAAGATAGGTAAAGATCATTATAGGCAGAGTCTAAATGCAGAGAAAAAGAATCAGCTAAGCAATAATCATAGGAATAAAAACCAAGGAACCATAAAGCCTCCCGTCAGCTCATCTATGCATATATTTTTAAAATACGTAACGACTACTTATTTTAGTCAGTGAATTACTCATCCTCTCTCTTTTTTCACATCACCTTTTACTTAAAATATGGCACATTTTTTTAAAGACATACCTTTGGAATGTACTCTCTTCATATTTAATTCTGGACTGGTTGCTTGTATATCTACAGTGTCCTTAGTTTGATGTTCACTTTTTTTTTTTTTTTTTTTTGCTGGATGTGTCTTACTAAGACATGATGCATGGGGAAAAAAATCTGTTTGAGTTCTTAGATAGTGGAAAATGTATTTTATTTTACACTGCTTCTTGAAAGGTAACATTTAAAGGTATGAAATTGGTGAAACATAATTATCTCACCTCAGTTCTTAGAAGGAATCTTCAGATATTATCTGCTATAATTTTGCTGACGAAAAATCAAATATCGGAATTTTTTTTTTTTTTTTTGAGACAGAGTCCCACTCTGTTGTCAGGCGCCAGGCTAGAGTGCAGTGGCGTGATTTCGGCTCACTGCAACCTCTGCCTCCCGGGTTCAAGCAATTACCCTGCCTCAGCCTCCCAAGTAGCTGGGACTGCAGGAGCACACCACCACGCCCAGCTAATATTTGTATTTTAGTAGAGACGGGGTTTCACCATGATATCAGAATATTTTTATTTTTTTCTGGAAGTTTTAGAATTTTGTATATTTATCCTTAGAACACCTATTCTATAATTGAGATCTACTTAGGTTTCATCATTGCTTTGCTTTTGCAGATACAGTTTTCTTTCATATGTACATGCACACACATATATGAAATATTTGTGCTGTCTTATTGCACATCAAAATTCATGAAAAATTATCAAAGAAGAGTAATTCACAAAAAATTACAAAAGTAAGATTTCTTAAATACATGAATTATACATTTATATACATATATATACAACATACATATATGTAGACTATGTCTATAGAGCACATATAGACTTCAATGGGTTTATGCTTTATATTCTCCACAGTTTTGAAAATAGTTATGAATGTATAATAAATACTGAATGAATGCATTTTGTGGATTTGTGAAATAATATAGCAGAGGGGAGTGGAATTTTTTTCTTTACAATTTCTGAAGTACAATTTATATAATTCAGTAGTATCATTTACTGTTTTCATCTGGGAAAACAGGAACCTATATACGCATATTTCATAAGTTTTATTTTGAGGAATTTGACTATCATGTATTACCCCTCCTAACGCATTTGCAATTTCATTTAGAAACTCAAAATTCTTTCATCAGATATAAATATTCACATATCTAATCATACTTTGGCATGATTATATATATGAGGTTTAACAAGGTCTTTTCACCTTATCATTTTTGTTATTTTTTTCTTGATAGATTAGATCAGTATGCAAGGCTATGCCACTTTTTACTGCACATTAATAATCAAAGAGTAGTTTTTCCTGAAGGTTGCATCAGGGCAATTTGACAAACAGTACTTTGAAGGATCATGACCTTGGAGGTCTCTAACAAGCCAATTTCTGAATTTGAAGAGGCTGTCAGATTGAATTTCAAGGAACAGTATATTAATGTTTATGATTAAGCCTAGAGATACCCTAAGCAATGATTTTTATTTCTCAAAATTAGTCTGTAATTAGATCATAAGATCCATACACAACTAATCAGAAACAAAATTATCTAATGAAAAAAGCATGGGTTAAAGAAGAGTACAGATGGCTTTGCTTAGATCTGTTTTTTTTTTTTAATGTGTGATGGAAATGCCATAGATATGGTTCAATTTTCACCCAGTTTAAGTTTACTAGATGATCAAAATATTTAATAAACTATGCTACTCAAATCTCAAGTTTCATCATTGTGAAAGTAAAGCTGTATCGCATACAAGGTTAGAACTGTTAAGTGTTGGCTTAATCTGTTAGAATGAGATCCAAGCAATTTTATTTCTTGCCCCGGAAGAGCAAAGTATATGGTAAAGACACTGTATTATAATTTTTCTATACATATATCTAATAACATTTTTATGATTTATTCATTTAAGGTAACTACTGTAAAAGTTCTTAAATTCCTCTAAAATTAATTATTTTATTTTTAGAAAAAGATAAATATTTAGCAAAAGAAGACTTTCAAGATTTAAAACTTCAAAATAAAAGGTATGCCTATACATCATTTACAAACACTTTTATGACAAATGGGTAAATATAACATTTATGATGAAACTTTGAAGACCATGTTATGAGTGGGAACATGTGATGTTTGGTTTTCTGTTCCTGTGTTAGTTTGCTGAGAATGATGTTTTCCAGCTTTATCCATGTCCCTGCAATGAACACGAATTCATCCTTTTTTGTGGCTGCATAGAATTCTGTGGTATATATGTGCCACATTTCCTTTATCCAGTCTGTCACTGACGGGCATTTGGGTTGGTTCCAAGTCTTTGCTATTGTAAACAGTGCTGCAGTAAACATGCATGTGCATGTGTTTTTATAGTAGAATGATGTATAATCCATTGGTTATATACTCAGTAATGGGATTGCTGGGTCAAATGGTATTTCTATTTCTAGATCCTTACGGAACTTTTTATTTACTTCTTCCAATGGGAAACACCTATGAAACTTTTACTGCAGACTTTCTGTCATCTTATTTTTTAAAATGAGAAGTTACTAGTTTTTAAAATTAAAACAAACTTTTACTTTTCTATCTTTTTTTTTCCTACACCACATGCATTTACTTTTCTAGGAATAAATTTATATTTTTTTCAAACAGAATGGAAGAGGATTTTTCTATCTATCTATCCTTGGTTTCCAAGGTGAATTGTTTATTTTTTTCTCACCACTTTTTGGAAGATTCTTCTAATACTAACTTTCTTAGTGCAGCATCATATTGTATCATAATGTATCTGAATGTATAGTATATTTATATACCTAATATAAATATTTGATAATATTTTTGAGTAATGCATAATTGGTAGAACATCATTTATTTATTTAAATAACAAGCATTTTAAACGTCTAAATTTTCATAGGCAAATCTGCAAGTATTAGGTTTATATAGTTAGATGATCTTTTGAATATTAACAGTGTCTATTTATGAAAACGTCTCTAAATATTAACACAAAATTCTGATATCTATCTTCTCCAAACTGTTTCAAAAACATCTTTAAAGGGGCTTTATTCTCAAATGCACTTGTGAGCATTTTAAATGAACACTTTAAATCACCATTTTATTATAGTGCAATGTTATTTGTTGTTTAAGATTAACTTTACTCAGAAATCACCACTAAATAACTTATACATGTAACCAAAACCACCAGTTCCCCCAAAATCTATTGAAATTAAAAAATAAATAAAATAAAATATAAAAAAGGAATATATTGTATAACATGGTAACTACAGATAACAATGTATTGTTTTTATACTTGAAAATCACTGAGAGTAGATTGTGTGTTCGTATCAAAAAATAATAATATATGAGGTCATACATATGTTAATTTACTAGATTTAGTCAATCCACAATGTACACATATTTCGAATTGTGTATCATGTTGTTTTAAATATATACAATAGGCCAGGCACAGTGATTCACACCTGTAATCCAAGCACTTTGGGAGGCCGAGGGGGACAGATCACTTGAAGTCAGGAGATCCAGACTAGCCTGGCCAACATGGCGAAACTCTGTCTGTACAAAAAAATACAAAAAAAAAGTAGCCAGGGCACAGGGTATGTGCCTATACTCCCAGCTACTCCTTAGGCTGAGGCAGGAAAATTGCTTGAACCTCGGAGGTGGAGGTTGCAGTGAAGTGAGTTGGCACCACTGCACTCTAGCCTGGATGACAGAGTGACTTCATCTCAAAAAATAAAATAAAATAAAACACATACAAGAAATACATATTTACTAAGAAAATTAATTTTACTTAAGAAGAGAAATCCAAATTTGTTAAACTGATAAACATTCACCCAATTTAGGTCTGCTGGCATTTTATCATATTATAAATCTCTCTTTGAGGTAGGCCTTTCTAATTCACACAAGTTGATTATAGTCTCCCCCAGAAATATTTTACTTGACAGCTTAAATATCATTGGAAAAAGACTTGCATAAATTAACAGTTATCTTCTTAATAATGTTTTTGCAGAAAATTATAAATGATAGTATTTAGTGTTTGTAGGCATTTGTTTCTGTTACTTTTGTGAATTTCAGCTTCATTGAATTCTTCCAAAATATAAGAATTAAATTATTCTTTGCCAAATAGTTACTGGTTTCTAAGAGAGCTATAAACAGGAGCATGATATTAACAGGACATAAAATGTACAATCAAATTTACATTTAAAATATTTTTTACCTTTATTATAAGTTTGGGGGTACAAGTGTCATGGGAGTTTGTTGTACATTTTATTTTATCACGCTTTTTTTTTCCTGATCCTCTCCCTCCTCCCACACTCCACCTTCCAAAAGGCTCCAGTGTGTGTTGTTCCCCTCTATGTGTTCGTGTGTTGTCATCATTTTGTTCCCATTTGTGAGTGAAAACATGAGGTATTTGGTTTTCTGTTCCTGTGTTCCTTTGCTAAGGATAATGGCCTCCAGCTCCATCCAAATCTAAATTGTTTCATTTATTTTTCAGTTGTGTGCATTTGGGTACCTTGTTTAAATTCTGAACCTTAAATCTTTAATCTGAAAATGTTAAATTATTGAGTATGGGGAAATGGAAAATTTAAAAAGGAAGTGCAGGGGGAGGAGGATGGGAAGAAAAAGGAGGAAGAGGAAGTAGGAGAAGAAAAGGGAATAGAAGAAGGAGGAGAAAGAGGAAGAGGAGGAAAAGAGACAAAGAAGAGCAGCAGCAAAATCGAAACAAAATTTCTACAATAATCAAATCTCTCCAGAGGTCAACACTGAATTCTAAATTTGTAAGAGAGTTAAGATTATGAACGTACATTTGCAAATTTTGAAGGGCTATCATCTGAAAAGAGGAGGTTCCCATTAAAAAATGTTCTTCCTAGTATCATTTTACAGTTTTGTTTTTGAGATGGAGTCTGACTTTGTTACCCAGGCTGCAGTGCAGCAGTGCGATCTCAGCTCACTGCAACATCCACCACCCAGATTCAAGTGATTCTCCTGCCTCAGCCTTCCAGGTAGCTACGATTATAGGCATGTACCACCACACCTGGCTAATTTTTTTTTTTTTTTTTTTTTTGAGACGAAGTTTCGCTCTTGTTGCCCAGGCTGGAGTGCAATGGCGCGTTCTCAGCTCACCACAACCTCCGCCTCCTGGGTTCAAGCAAATCTCCTGCCTCAGCTTCCCAAGTAGGTGGGATTACAGGCACATGCCACCATACCCAGCTATTTTTGTATTTTTCTTAGCGATGGGGTCTCACCATGGTGGCCAGGATGGTCTCAATCTCTTGACCTCGTGATCTGCCTGCCTCGACCTCTCAAAGTGCTGGGATTAAAGGCGTGAACCACCACGCCTGGCCTAATTTTTGTATTTTTACCAGACACGTATTTCACCATGTTGGCCAGGTTGGTCTCGATCTCCTGACCTTATATGATCCACCCACCTTGGCCTCCCAAAATACTGAGATTAGAGACATGATCCAATGTGCTCAGCCCATTTTATAGTTTTTTTTTCATGTGAGTTTTGAACTCATGGTACATAACAAATGTGCTTTTGTTTAAAAACTCAGACCGTATTTTTTAAAAAAAGAGTCTCGCCCACATGTTTAACAAATTTTGAAGATTGTAGAAATTTATATCAAGGCAAATCTATTATGTTACAGACAGCCATCAGAACCCCCACAGATAATAACCCTGTTGAAGGGTCATCTTACATTACCAGTCTGCTTTCCGCTCAACTGCCTGACGTGTGGGACTCCACACATGAAATGAGCCCACACATGATGTCACATTATAGAAAATGGCAGGACTCTTCCCAAGTGTGAGGTGTGAACCCATTCTTTGTTAAATTTTGTAGTTGCATACATGATTATTTTATCATAGACCTTTCATAGTTTCTACCTTGATTTAGCATCTGAATTAGAAGGCTTTTATGTCAAGTAACAAAAGCTAACAGTTATTTCTATCTAAAATGATTCTGAAGGCACTGTAGAAAACTTCCTGCATTAATAGTATTGCTATTTATTGAGATTGAAAATCTAGAAAGAAAGCATGTCTGGGTCTTCTTTGAACTAGTTCAGTTTGAGATACCTACTAGCTATTAGAGTAGCAATTAAGAAAGTGGTTTTTGGAGGCCGGGTATGGTGGCTCACGCCTATAATCCCAGCACTTTGGGAGGCCGAGGCGGGTGGATCACAAGGTCAAGAGATCGAGACCATCCTGGCCAACATGTTGAAACCCTGTCTCTACTAAAAATACAAAAATTAGCTGTGCATGGTGGCCTGTGCCTGTAGCCCCAGCTACTCGGGAGGCTGAGGCAGGAGAATTGCTGGAACCCAGGAGACGGAGGTTGTGGTGAGCCGAGATCGCGGCATTGCACTCCAGCCTGGGTAATAAGAGTGAAACTCTGTCTCAAAAAAAAAGAAGGAAAGAAAGAAAGAAAGGGGTTTTTGGATATATGAAATAATCAATTCCTCTTGAAAAATTTCTTCTTTTTTTAAAGCAAACATGGTTTCACTCTTTTGCTTATGCTGGAGTGGATCATAGCTCACTGAGCCTTGAACTCCTGAGCTCCAGCATTCCTCCTGCCTCAGCCTCCTGAGTAGCTGGGACTACAGGCATATACCACCATCCCTAGCTATTTAAAAAAAATGTAGAGATGGGGGTCTCATTTTGTTGCTCAAGCTGATCTTAAATTCCTGGCCTCAAATGATTCTCCTACCTTAGGATCCCAAAGGGCCGGAATTACATGCATGAGCCACCATACCTGGTTAAAGATTTTTCTCAAAGGCAGTAAGAATATTAGGTATGAGCAATTTGTCTTTGCTTAAAGAAATACTTATTGAGGGTATTTTTTTCGACAAATATTGTATTTTCTCATATTCTCCATTAAAAATTGTTTATTTAGTCACTTCTTGAAAATGATCCTGATAAACAAGTCACAAAGATGGTTGTGTAATTATGCTGGCTTTTCAAATTAACTTGTAAAGTAATAGTTGCTTTATAAAATACAGCTTAAGAGAGAGTTCCCAAAAGAGATAAATTTTGTTATCTTGATGGCCACCTGTTTACTGGTTTTATTGGTTGTCTTTAATTACTTAAACTTCATACATCTCTTTAATTTATGTTTTTAAATTGAACTAAGTGAAAAACTAAAGACTTTCTGTATCATACAGCTATGAGAGCATTAGAAAAAGGAGCTGGGCTGGAAAAGTTGTCTGCTAGGAACCAAGAAGTGACTGGTCTTTAAGACAAATAAAGGGTATTTGTAGAAGAGGAGTGGGATGATTCACACCTCCATGGAGACTTAAAAATGGTCACAATGCCTTCGTAGGATTTGGGCAAGACATTCAAAATACTAGAAAATGGTAAAGAGTGAGAGAGAACAGAATGGACAACTGGATGGGGGTGGCCTTGGAGAAAACCCTCTCTTCCTGCTATGTGTACCATCACGTGTACTTCTCAAAAGCTGTATGATACAGAAAGTCTTTAGTTTTTCACTTAGTTCAATTTGAAAACATAAGTTAAAGAGATGTATGAAGTTTAAGTAATTAAAGACAACCAATAAAACCAGTAAACAGGTGGCTATCAAGATAACAAAATTTATTTCTTAATCAGCCACTTCATAAAGCTCTGTGTACCTATGAGTCATATGTGCAAGAGATGTGAATTGTGGTATAATTAGAAAGTTGAAATCACTCTTTTGAGATTATGTTTAAAATTATACATGCTAGGCTGGATTTGTTAATCCATTCAACAGATATCAAATAAATATTATATTTAACAATTTTTTAAAAATATTGGAGATACTGTTATGAACAATACAGGCAAAGTCTCTGGCTTTACAGACATCTCATTCTGGAATATTGATATTTATGTTAAGTTAAATGATACCACTTAATTATATATGTCTGTAATAGGAGAGGTAAGGATTGACAAATAATAATAATAACTAAAATTGATTGGGTATTTGCATTGTGGCAGGCACCGAGCCACACACTATTCTGTATTGTCTAATTTAAATCTAATAAAACCCACATAACTTGCTTAGCATATTTTTCTAAGTTTATAAATGAGATGACAGGAACATAAAAAATTCAATAAGTTAGATTATTTCTCTCAGAAATAAGAGTATCAATAAAGGAGTATGAGGCAGAATTTGCTTTATAGTATTAAAGTATTAAGGAAACATTTAAAGTATTAATAAAATATTTTCTGTGTTTATGCAATATAAATTGAAAAATAGTTTATAAGACCAAAAATGGCTTCTACTTTAAAATAGTTTCAAACACAGCAAATTTTTAATTGACTTTCTTTTCTAATCTGTTGTTCTGTGCTGTGTATTCATAGGATCCCAGCAGACTGACAAGAGCAATATGTATTTTATGAATAAACATCTGAAGAAACCAAGATATACAGCTGTTGCACCTGTCAGTTTTTATCATTTATGATTCTCACATATTGTTCATTATGTGTTTTCCTTGGAAGGTAGAGGATGCAATTATTACTCTCATAGCAATAAAACAGGGACATTGTATAGGCTTCAGAGGAGGCATTCTGCTGATCATGGTGGTATCTCCTACCTTAATTATGCACTGTATTTGCATTATTGAGAGCACAATTACTGCCAAGGAACTGTTATGATGTCAATGCAATTACACTGATACTATGCTGTCTCAGCATTGTTCAAATGCAAAATCCTTACTAAGCAATCTTTGATCAAAAATGCAATTGGATATTTATATCACCCCTATCAAAAGGATGTTTGATGTAAATCAAATGTGCATATGTAAAGTTTTCTAAAAAATTTAAATAGTGTTTTAAAAGCTTGATAGTTAATGTATATGCAGACTTTTCCTGTAAGGATAGATGTTTAGCTTAAAACAGAATTGCTAATATTCAAACATTTGTGAATATTAGCAAAATGGCAATTTCACATAATTAAAACTAGTAAAAAGAATGGCCACTAAATTGCCTGTGTTCTTATAAATACTGTATTTGAGAGCTGATATACTTTTTACTGAATTTGTTACCATTTGTTGAAAAAATTGGCAAAATGTAAGTTTAAAGAGACTTGAAATTTACATCTTAAGTTCTTTGAAGTTTATGCATACCATGATATTATGTCTTTCAGATAAGACACTTGCCATAAAGCTAAATGATTATTTAGTTAACTCATTCATACATTCAACAATTATTTTACTAAATCCTTCCTTATTTTAGGCACTGTATTAAATGCCAGAAAAACAAACAAAAGACAAATAAGAGTCATTGATGTTACCAGTGGAAGAGGTCTGAGTTACCCCAAGTAACTGGTATCCATACGAGTCTGCAGCAACCTTAGTTTTTGCCTCCTCAGAAGAAAGACTTCAACTAGGGGGCATAAAGCAGAAAAAGAGACCAAGGCAAGTTTCAGAGCAAGAATGGAAGTTTAAAAGGCTTTAGAACGGGACAGAAAGTAAAGCACACTTGGACCAGATCAAAGAGGGTGCCTGAAGGTCAAAGACAGCATTTAACCTTGAATCTAGGACTTCATAGGCTTGCCTTTTTCTCTCGATTCTTCCCTTAGGGTGGCTTCTTTCATGCCCTGTGCCTGCCTTACCGCTGGGAACTGAGCATGCACAATGTGTTTAGAAAATTGTAGGCATGTCCATCTGAAGCTTTCTTCCCTTTTCTGATGGAGTGCACCCGAAAGGTCATGCGCTGCCATTTTGTTTCAATGCACATGCCCAGAAAGTTTTTTCTCCCTGGCATCTGTATTCAGTTAACACATCAATGTTAGTAACTATGGATCATCAGGAAGTTGTCTCTGCCTGGCACCCTGACACTGGCTGCTGAGTTATCACTGTTAGGGAGACAGCCTGATAATTGTCAGGACATCACTGACATCCCTAGTGAGTGAGAGAAGAGCCCGCTCCATCCCCGCTCGTGCCTATCATCTAACTACCTGTAAAAACTGATAAAATTGCAAGCTAAAATATTAGATGAATATGTAAACTGTAAAGAATGCTGAGTCAGTAATTTACAAAGCAGAAATATTAATAAACTTTTATATGTAAACAGAGAAATGAAAATAGGGAAATATATGTAGGCTGAATTGAGATAACATCTAACTGAGTCTTAATGAATGATAGAAATTGAAAGGATGTTTTAGGAGAGAAAAATATATAGAAAAAGAAAAGAGTGTTTAAGTCATGCTAGTGAGTTAGAGCAGTTAGATCCTCATTGTTGAAAGATCCTCACCCACGCTGGGTACAAAAAGAATGAAGTGGAAATGATATAAGAAAGTTAAGGGTGAAAAAGGATAAAAATCGCATAAACATTGATTCAAGGAGTTTCAATTTTCTATTGTAGTCAACAGAGTTCCACGAGAGCCTCATAAGACAAAAAGTGCTGTGATCATTTTATAGGAAATGTTGAGCATCATGGACAACTTATACAAAGAGGAGTCATAAATTACTGCTGCTTCCATTAAACAAGGACTAGAAAGATGACACCTATCCGTCTGTGAAAGGAACAGATATGTGTTGTTGAAGAAGCATAAAGTTAACATTAGAATAGAAGTTAGAATAGCAAAGATCAGGGAAATCCTGGTAATGTCCTGGAAAGTAGGAAGTAGAATCACTGAAGAGAAATTGTGAGTATCTCAGCTGCCAATAGCACAAAGACAGGAGATTTTCAGGCAGCAGTGTGGAGATTCACATTCTGGAGGCTGGCAAAATCTCTCATCCAACCCATAAAAGTCAGAGGGCACCCATGCTCTATGTGAAAGTGATTTCCACTTATCTTCCACCTTCCAGTTTAAGTCATCATTCACTACATAACAAAATCCATGTGGATAATCCTTCTAGCACTCTGATAATGTCTTCACTTCCAACTATTTTTGCCTTACCCAATCTCACCCACCAACTCTAGTCTGCACTGTCTCCAGAAATCTGTATTTGAAAAGTTCAACTCTCCCCAACATCCTGTCTTTAGAGTTTACTCACTTTAAAATCCTTACTATTTATATTATTCAATCACATTTGTACCCTATCATCATTTTCATTTTCCACCACTACACTTATTTGCCTTTACCCAACCTAGATAAGAAATTCTATTCATTTTCATGTGTACATCCTCAGTTCTTACTTTTCTCTTATTCTACCACATTTCTCCATTAGACTTTCAACCCTAATTACAATTAGCCTTTGGCTAACTCTTTGCCTTCAACCATGCAGTTGAAAATGGCTGTAGAAAACCACACAGGCAACTGGTCCGACAAAAAAACTCAGGTGGGCTCTCAGTGATATTCACTAAACCTATTATATTCTTCTATAGTATATATACTCTCCCACCCCTCAGATAAATTTTTTTCTCCTTATTGCTCTCCTCAGATCTAATGCTTTCTGGTCCCTATAGATTTTTCAAAGAATGAACACACCTGTGAAATTATGAGCCACAAGAAAACTCACTCAATTTTACACCAATCCATAAACTAATGTTTTAGATCTATTGCCATATACTTCACTGATTTCCACCCAAATGGATCAGCTGGCGTAGTTAATACATAGAGTGTAAGCCCTCATGTTGTTTACTGGGCAACACTGTTTCTGGCCTTCTCTAGTTCTTTTCTGCAATAGTCCCTTCTATCTCTTAAATTGTCACATTTTCCCCTTCTATTGCATTGTTGCTCTTGTCATATAAGTATGTTGTAATTTAACCCAAAAAACACTGTATTTACTCCATAACTCAATCCAATTATTACCTCCCTTCCTCCTCTTTAGGGCAAATATCTGTAAAAATGTCCTTTGCCCAAGTCTTTGGTTTCTCATGTATCATTCTCATCTCATTCCACTCAAACTGGCATCCATTCAATTATATCAAGATCTCCAACAGTTATTTCACAATTCATTTCTCAGTCCATGATGCCCTATGCCTCTCAGCAACACGTGACCACTTCATCAGATATTTTCTTCTTAGTTTTCGGGATATAACAGCCTTCTTGCATTTCTCCTTATCTTTGCTTTTTCTCAATAATTTTTCTTCTATTTTTTCCTCTACTTTCCAACGTTTTAATGTTTGTGTTTCCAATATTCATTCCTCTGTTCCCTTCTATTCTCCCTCCACACCTAATCCCTAGATCAGTGCTTGTTTTTCAAACGGATGCCTAATACAAACATTTGTGAAATTAATTTAATAGGCTATGACTTTTAAATAAATATGACCATTATAAAATAAAATAAAATAGAAATTCACGAAAATATCAGTGAACACCGCACATATTAAGTGTGTAAGAAAGAACTATTTTATTGCCAGACTGGAACAGCACTAGATTAATCTCTGAGAATATCTGAAATTTTGTATTGGCTCTTGGTCAAGTTAAGAATTAATTTGAGGCCAGGTGCCTGTCACAGTGGCTCACACCTGTAATCCCAGCAATTTGGGAGGCAGAGGTGAGTGAATGGCTTGAGGTCAGGTGTACAGCCTCCCCACATGGCGAAAACTGGCTTCTACAATAAATACAAAATTTAGCCAGTGGGTATGGTAGTGCATGCCTGTCATCCCAGCTATTTGGAAGGCTGAGGCAGGAGAATAACCTGAACCCGGGAATCGCTTGAACCTGGGAGGTGGAGTTGCAGTGAATTGAGATGACACCACTGCACTACAGTCTGGTTGACAGAGTAAGACACTGTCTCAGATAATAATAATAATAATAATAATAATAATAATAATAATGAGTTTGAATAACCAGTAGTATCTAATGTGCACTTTAAGTGTAAAACATTTCCTGAAAGCCAGGGCAAGTTTATTGACATTGTTTTCCAATATATAAATTGATACTTACACCTGATTTAACTGCTTATACAGTCTAATTTTGTAATGTGACTAGTGAGGTAACACAGACCCCACTGGAAAGTCCTGGGCTCCCCTAAGACAAAGATGTCATGTCCATGTCTGAGTGACATAGATAAAAGATGAAGTGCTTTCTGTGAAACTTAAAAAGAACTCTGGAAAGCTGCCTAAAAATCTCTATACCACCGATGATTGTACTTTCTTTCTCCTGTTGTACTGCATTATTTAATTTTGTTAAAGCTTTAATAAGTGTATGACTTGCAAAGTCTTGTGAGTCCTTTAAATATTCAATCCTGCATAATCAATGCTGGCAATTTTGTGAAACTTTTGTTTTAGTAGTTATACATGAATATGAGTTAAGAAGCAAAATGCTTTTTATTGTGAATAAAAAAACTTGGCAGGCACTGCCTCAGACAATGGTATTCAGCTCCATGATTTTAATTTGTATGTGGCAACTCCCGCATTTATATCTTTAATTGCTTCCCTAAATCTTAGATTTGCATAATCTACTGTATGCTTGACATTGAATACATAAAAGTCACGTCAACTGCAACATATCCCAGAGTAAATTTGGTTTCTCCCATCAAATGTTTTGTGGCATTTTTTTTTCCATTGATACTACATTGAATCATGATTTATTCAATTGTTTATGAATAAAAAGTACTTAAAAAATATAAATGAGGAGTTACCCTTTTCTTTTTCCTGTACTCATTTTCTGTACTCAAATCTGTCAGCAAATTAAATGTAACTGGGTTCAAAATAAGTCTCAAATCTAACACTATCCCTGATACTGTCCTTGGCCAGGTAACCATCACCCTCCTGCCTAGGCTATTCCCAATCTCCTTATCTCTCTCCTTTTCGTTTGCATTTCCCGCTTTTTCATTTCTCCTTCCACATATTCCCTAGGTCAGTAGGTTTTTACAAACTGAGGCCTAAAACAGAGATTGATGAAATTAATTTACTAGATTACAACCAGATTTTGCTTTTAATAAAATAAAATAGAATTTCACTGAAAATGTCAGTGAATATCACACAGTAAGTGGATAAGAAAGAGGATTTCCCATCTAACTAAGGCATTCATTTTCTAAGCACTGGGAATGTTGATGGCTCACAGCTGTGTACTTCTCCCAACACTGCCTTTACCCAAAGGTAGGTGCCTTGTCCATGGGATAGATGACTGCTAGTTACTGTTTGATGTGAGGGGATAAAGGCCTAAACACCCTTGATTCTCTCTGGGACAACTCCAGAGGTCCTGCTCCTGAGATGCGTCTAGGATTATCTGATACTTCTCTTTCACCTTTATCACAGTTTATTTTCTCCCTCTGCCCAAATCCTGCTTCCCTTATTTCTGTTTGCAAGGAACCAAACCTAAGATCCCATATTGGAACACTTGAACCACAGAATGGCTAAAATGTCTTTTCATTAAAATCAGATCAAGTAACTCCTCTGTTCAAATATCCAACGTCTTTCTGCTACACACATAAAAGCACTTGGTATGACTTTTAAGTCCCTAATAAATAATGACTCAGATCATCTGTCTTATTTAAAACTTCTTTTGTTTCTTTTTTATTCATCCTGTTTTAAATACTGTGGCCACTTTTTATTCATTTATTTCTGGCAAAATTTCTTTATGTTACGGTGCATGCACCCACTGCCCCTCTGGCTGGAATGTTTTTATTCCTAATCTTCAAAAGTTTAGATTGATCCTGTCATGTTAGATCTCAACTTCAATGCAACCTAGCCCTTTTACAGAGACCTCCTCTGATTATAAATGTGAAGCATCATTCCAGTTCTTTTCTATGACATCCTAATTTAGTTTCTTTTTTCTTTTTGCATAGCGCTCATCATAGATTATTTTTCTGTTTTTATAATTTATTTATGTATTTATTTTATGGAAGTATATATGTGTGTATGTGTATGTGTATGTATTTATTTATTTGTGTACATCTCCAAACTGGAAGAGAAACTCTATAAAAACAGAAACTTTTATTTGTTGTATTCACTGTTACATCTCGAGTACATAGAACATGACCAGGACTTTAGGAGGCTGACAATGAATATGGTTGATACAAAGTGACTTCGTGGTTGATTGTAACCTACATTAGTATAAAACACTCTGATTTATATTGTGTCTGATGTCAATATCATCAGACTTGAATTCTTTCACAAATATAAGTTAGACTTTCGGGATGCCAACAGAGAGGAACATTTGTGTGGAAGTAATTTAGTCATTCCGACAAAAAACAGGTTAGGTGAAAGAAATTAGGACCAGAAAGGGAAGGATCCAAGCAAGGGTGTAATATCAGCTAAAGTCCAAGAAAGTTTATTCCTTGCTCATGCTGGTGTGCTATGGGGAGTGTTGGTCACACCATGGTGTTGTCCCAATCAGCAGCAAGAGACCTGAGAATTAATACTCCCTCACCTCTAAGGCTTTACTTAGAATCTGCCATCTGTGACGTAAAGTTCTGGTCACTTGTGCAAAAAAAACTCAAGTACAGTAGGCATTGACAGCCTGAGGGCAGCATCTCTACACAGAGAAACAAGAGCAAAGTCTAAGAAGTAGAATGCCAATGGCAAAGAGATTAGAAGAAATATGGGGTAAAGCCAAAAAGACACTTGCTATATAACAGTGTTTTTGAATAGAAAGCTTAAAAAGACCTAAAGCGTTAATTTTCCTTATTAAAGTGACAAAGTCAAAATCAGAGCATATATATATATATATATATATATATATATATATATAAACCACAGTGTGACACTAATACAAAAATAAACATTTCAATGTAAAACAGAATATTGACAAACATGGTCCCACTACATATGACAATTTGGTTTATGGTAAAAATGGTGACTAATTAGTGGCACTGGTAGTGGAAGTATTCTTTACCACAAAAGTAGTTAGAAACAATGAATAGTCATATGGGACAAAGCTAAACTTTATTTTTAATCTAGTAAAATATTTATTTCAATTGAATAAATATTTTAGAATAAAGATAAATTAGAGTGAATCATAGCCTGAGGTTATTTTGCCTTTACTACACATATGACAGAAAATAAAAACTATAACATATTGAGAATTTTACTGTTACATTTTATGTGACATACATATAATTAAAACTAAAATGACAACACATTAAGGTAGTTGAAGGAATCATTATATGCTTTAAAAATCAATTAATCCAACAGGAAATATTAATACATATTTTGTTATAATTTATCTTCTGTTTTCTGCTAAAAATAAGTCTATAAGCTATCATTTCACATAATTCATATTGTTCCCTCTGAAGATTTAAAAGGATAACAAATTTTATTTTTATTGATGTTTGCCTTCAAAAAGAAAGGAATTTCCTTGACCTGTCAAAAACCACTACAAATGGCATTCTTTTTCCTTCCAAAAAGACTTTGTCCTCAATGTTTTAATTTTTAGATTGCATGTGCTTACATAAGCATATGCATATTTTAATTTATACACCTACATATGTATCACTGTAACTTAGAAATTAAGAATGTCGGCAAAGAATAGTTAAAGGCAATGAGAAAGTGTTCATTAAAATGGAGGAGCCTGTGGAGAAACAAAACAATCATACACAAATATCTGAAGGTAAGAAATATGGAAAAGGCAATAGTCTTGCTCTAGGCTGTCACCTGTACTAACTGGGTAAAAAATAAATACATGTAAGTGATTTTTTTCAAAATATTTCTATTAAAAACATAGAGATCATGTTTTCTATTATATCACTGATCTATTTACAATAGCTATGGATCATTATTTCACCTTTATTTTAAGAAAAAAATTAGTAAAAGATAAAAATTATATCAACAGCTACATGGAGATGGCTGATTTTGCTCATATCCACCCTTATTGCATTACTCATATTAATAAATGGCTTCTAGTTTTCTGAAACAGTTTACAAATGTGCCCATATTAATAAATATTTTATTATAATTCAATTAGCATTTTTCAGATGTCTTTATGAAGCTAGGTATCATTTATTAACCATTAATGGTATGAATTTATCATCTTGAAAATAATATTCAATTGAGACTATATACATATTACATATTGGGTATTTTTGGTATTTGAAAAATGTAAAAAAAAAGCTAGTTAAAAAAATAAGTGATTCAAAATTCAGTCCACAATCTACAATTAAAGATTGCTGTCTGTATATGACTTATTGTCTGTATCAGGTCGATTTCCTCATTAATATGGAAACTCGTAAGAGGGTAAAATGTATTGGAACTACTTATAATGTTGACTCAGAATCTGTAAATGCTCTATTTGCATAGTCATTTGTAACATTCTGAATATTCATTTACAAGAACACATCCAAAACACTTGTTAAAATAATAAATACTAATAAACTTTGGAGCCACAGTTATTTAAAATAATTAAATATGAAAATAGAGTTGAATAGTAGCTATTACTTAACATTTGAATATTTCTGCATAGCTATAATACAATTTTTTTTTTATTAACTTTTTTTTTTTTTAATAAAGATGGGGTTTCACCATGTTGGTCAGGCTGGTCTTGAACTCCCGACCTCAGGTGATCCGCCTGCCTTGGCCTCCAAAGTGCTTGGATTACAGGCATGAACCACCGCTCCTGGCTTACAATTTTCCTATAAGAAAGATAAACAACATGAGAATACTTAATGAACACAAAATATTCCTTCTTTCTATTTACATTTGTCTTCATCACTGGAACAAATCTGATTAATTGTTCAAGTTTTTAAGGTTGAGAACAGCAAAATGATTAAAAGTTTCACCTTTAGATATCTTAAATAAAACTAACAAAAAATTTTCATTATTAAACAATTTTTTGAAATTTCAAGATCATTTATGCATAAAAACACAAAAGGCATTTTATAAGAGAATAAAAATTCCAGTCTTCAAAACAAAAAAATCTAAGCTCTCTTACCAAGGCAATAACCTTTTCATTTTTTTCCTCCTAGGTAAAAGAAAGATGCAATAAAATATCATTTGTGAGAATTAAATGATATATTTGAAAATCTCTACAAACTCTAGATTGCTACATATATTAGTTAATAATAAAATTTAATATTAATAAAGTTTGGAATGTTCTGGGTGTCACAGACACAAAGAAGAAATTTTTATGTATTTTTATCAAATATCAACATACAGTTTATAGATATTGTATATATGTTAATTTATGGTGTTTTCCAAATAAGTATTTTCTTTTAATAGAATGCTGTTTTTATACTTAGAAAATTCAGGATATCCTGTTAAGGTGTATATTTCAGAAAACAAAGATAAGAAATAACAGATATTTGGTGCCATAAATATATATCATAAGGATTTTGTTAAGACAAAATTTTTTTAAAAAAAATTTTGCTTAATATCTATGCCAAATTAGAATTAGACTCTTCAGTAAATTCCAAGTAATCCAATTCCCTTCACAATATTATTAACAAAGTCACAACCAGAGAAAGAAGACCGCATTTGTTTAGTTAACATGCTAATAAAATCTGAGAAGATCCCAGTAGTTAAGAAATAGATAGTATTCCAATGCAATAACTCATTATGCCTTTGCTAATAAAAAATATTTTCACTTGTGAATTGAAAAAACAAGTTTGGGGACATAGCAAGGGTAAACAAAACACTGAAAGAAAAGTAAAAGAAAACTTCTACCAAAAAGTAAGTAATATATGAGAACCACAAAATCATAATAACCAAAAAAATATAAGTAGAGAAAAATAATAATATACAGATAAATCATTAAACCAGCCTACAGACTGAATTCAGTTACAATTAATATTCTAGTGGATTAATTTTAAGCTATAAAAAATAACTTTCTATATGCAAAAAAATTTTAGCAGAAAAATTCAAAATTTAGACTTTACTAAACAAAGACACAAAATAAATCTATAACATACAAACTACTTAAGTGTTAGGCATAAAATCATCGTCCTCGTCATCGTCATTATCATCACTACTCATTTAAACAGCATACATCTGAGGATCACTTCTCTTCTAACTAGGGATGATACTGTAGTTGAACAAAATAGACTTAATAAACCAGCCAACTGTCCGAAAATGTGGCACATATACACCATGGAATATTATGCAGCCATCAAAAACGATGAGTTTGCATCCTTTGTAGGGACATGGATGAACCTGGAAGCCATCATTCTCAGCAAACTGACACAGGAACAGAAAACCAAACACCGCATATTCTCACTCATAGACGGGTGTTGAACAATGAGAACACATGGACACAGGGAGGGGA